>JABVXS010000013.1:0-92722 GCA_013365335.1 Madathamugadia hiepei
TCGACTCAATACAAGGCAAAGTGGGAGCTTGTATTCCCTGGAGCATTCCAGCAATTGTGTTAAGCAGGAGAGATGATTTCTAGTGCTGAATTCGCTTCTGAATCCTCTTGTTCACTCTATTCAATTCTGAATCCTGCTTGTTCACTCTATTCAATTCTGAATCCTGCTTGTTCACTCTATTCAGTTCTGAATCCTGCTTGTTCACTCTATTCAATTCTGAATCCTGCTTGTTTCCTCCATCTATTCAGCTATGTTTTTTGAGTGGAACTGAACAAATAAAAAAAGGATTATGAATTAGATGAAGTTTTTAACAATAATGACGCTAATTCTTAATTCATTAATCCTAAAAAGGATATTTAGGTAATAGTAGTTCCTATGGGTACACAAGTGTCCATGAAAAGTTATATTTGATCAGCGATATTGGTCGTGCAATGAGCAGAGAATGGGTAGAGATTGATTCTCTGTTTAAGTAATAAATTGCAATTTTGATTAAAGTTCAAAATTTCAAATTAGCAAAATTTATAATTTCTGAGTTGTATGATCCGTACAAATCTGTCAGGAAAGTGTCAAGTACTGAGCTAACCTTTGTGAACAGTCATTACCATGAAATGTGATCGATATCGATTCATTGATTGTCAATGAAGTGAATTAGGGAAGATTGAGGTGTATGGTGCAACTTTCAATATTCCTGTCTGTTACACAATGTGGGAATCCATCCGGGGCAAATACAAGAAAGTTCTTCTATGCTAACCATATTGGTTATTTCCGCTAAGCATGTTGCGAAGTGTCATTATTTTGATAAATTGTTATTGTCATAATACGAACGAGGACATTAACAAGTACCAGCTTCCTTGTGGTTGTGGTGATATTACGTGGGATATCATCCAAAAATCCTCCTTGCATTTATGTCTGTCACATTGCAGTGATAACTACGTCTCCTCAAGCATTTTGATTTTAATTTTTGAAAGAAAACCTGTATAATGTGAACAAGCAGATGTGTGTTAACGCAAAGCAAAGTTTTTATTTCGTATCTTACTTGTTGAGCTTCATCATCATGTTAATTGTTCTTATACGAATCCACGTCACTTCGATCAAAATTTAAAAATTTGATATTTTCATGCCACCGTTTGAATGAGCTTGTATATATATTAAAGTATACATTAGAACAATTGTCTTCAGCGTATTTTCGACAGGTACTCTATAGTTCGTGGTGGACATGGGCAGTAATGAGCATCTGGTCCTGGTATACCTGCTCTACCAGCCTAAAATATCATATGGCCGTTAAATTATTGGAGAAAACTTGCTCGTACGCATTAGTGCAGATGAATAAAAAGTCAAGATAATACATTTAGCTTACATTTTTCGTTTGCATCGAATAGTTGAACCTAAGAACGAAAAGTGAATTCACCTTTCCGGGTCGTCCATTTTTGCCTTTCCTGCCATCTTTTCCTGGCCGCCCTCCTGTACCCTGCTCCCCTGGTTCACCATCGGCACCTTTGGAACCATCCGGTCCAGGCCGGCCTGCTGATCCTCTTTGTCCAGGCGGTCCTTTTCTTCCTTTTGGCCCAGTACCTCGCTTTCCATCTTTGCCTGGTGGTCCTGGCCTTCCAGGTACTCCTTGTAGACCTGGGGCACCCATTTCACCAGGCAGTCCAGGTGGTCCGCGTCGCCCACTTCTACCCGGTTTTCCAAGTGGTCCACGACGCCCTGTAGCTCCATAATCCCCTTCGAGACCATTGGGTCCTGGCGGGCCTCGTCGTCCTGGCGGACATTCTATGCAGCCACCAGGAAAGTGATATGTCGCCAGCAGTGCCACACCGGCAGCACCATTTCTACCGTCTTCGCCTGGCGGTCCATCAAGACCTCTTAGACCTTTGTCACCTGGTGGTCCTGCTGGACCTGGTGGACACAATTCTGGAGCCTCGCATTCTGCAACAAAAATTGTAGTTCTAGCTTATATCTGGATGCGCTGGTCTCCAAATGATCGAAGAATTTTAAAGCAAAGCACAAATAAGAAAATCTTAGCTAAGCTCAACTTTTCAATACTTGAAGTTGTAAACTAACGGCAGTGTTGTGGTGGAATAAACTGTTGTCGTTTGTATCGGTTTATTAGAGATGTGAACGTCGCATGCTTACGACCATCCGGGCCAAAATGCAGTACTACTATTTTATCCCAAGTATCATCTGCAACTGTCTGAAAGAAAATTGAATTTGAATTTTAGCCCGTCTTGTTTTCTAATTAATTAGAGAAAAGGTAAGCAGCATAATCATACTTTTTGGTGCAATGTTCCATACTTCAAATTCGATTTTCAGGTTTTTTTAGATAAAAAGTGCGGAAAATTGATAGAAACACTAACCCTGAAAATGCCTATTTCATCCAAAACGTCAGCACGTAGGCTGTTAATTTCATTGAAAATGACACAGATGGCAATCAAAGACATGACAATGATACAAGCGCAACATGCCGTTGCGACACTAATCACTGTTCTCGTGCTCATTCTTCTCCTGAAATCTCATTTCATCAGATATCGAATCACGAACTCTTTCACCTTCCGACGTCTTATGTATGGTACCAGAGTTTCCAGTTGAAACTATTAACTAGTAAGTTGCTTCTCATATCAAGAAAGTGTGACGTTTCACGAAATATCCAAACTGGCTGTATTAAAATAGGAATTATTGTGAATTTCGAAATGAAAGAAGCATTGTCCAGCAATGCTTCACCAATTACCTTGCTGTATATGTTTCAGAAATGCTAATAACATTTGTAAATTTTTGCTTTTAGAAATATTAATTGAAAAAATCCATGTTTCATCTTGAAAAATCTCGAAATATCAAGCAAGAAAATGATGCTTTTCGCGGAGCCTTAATCATAATTTCGAAAATTGCACTTCCAAATATTGTCCGTACAAGTTGGACTTAAGCTGTGCACCTGCGGATGCAACACAAACTGTACCAAAAGATACTGGAAAATAGTTGCTGATGACATGATTGCAGCATCTTTATAAGGGAAGCATTCTGTGTGGAAAAGCAATTTGTACGAAAAGGTATGACAGGTAGTTAGTTGCAAGGTGTCCCACCCATACATTTACCGTAAAGTGCTAGAAAGGTAGGAGATGCAAGTACAACCAGGTAAGGCTTCCTCTATTCTGGATAATAGAGTATCGAAACCTTCAAAAAAGGGTATCAGTAGGAATGACTGAATGTGCAAGAGCACAGCTATTGCTGTCGCACATATTTCTCATAACTTTTTTTTGCTTACCGAAGCAAAGCAATCGCTATTCACAGTCGGTATTTCTTTGAGGGATTCCACTGAAAAACCAGTTCTCAATAAAAACCAACCCATTAACTGACAGGTGAAACGGACAGCAAAGGGAAAAGGCTTGAAGATATCTTTCGCTGAAACAAAAAACAACATTTTGTACGATGTAGTGAGACGGAAGGAATTACTAATGTTGCTGATTCGTTACATTTTCGCTTTTTGTTGTTTGTTTTAAATTGATTGTAGTATGGACTAAACTGCCATGCCTCAACTCAACGACCAATGTAGTTAAGGCACAGTGCTTTAGCACCCTCCTCACTTACCTTTCGTTATCTTTCCATCCCTAATAACATCCATAATTCTTTTATCCTTCCATCTTGAAACAATCAATTGATATCGAAATCAAATTTTCGAAGAACAGCGCTTTACATAGTGAAAACTCTGCAGACAAGTCTCATCAACATTGGTTGAGGGACGAGAATCAGTGAAATAGCATGAAACAGCAATATCTAATCATCCGCTGGTAAAGAGTTAATTGATAAAAGGATCCATTCCTCTTCAAGAAGTCAAAGGTGCAAAAGTGGAAATGTAAAATGCAGGTGACATTGTTGCGATTACTGTAATCATACATTGTGCAGAGCTTCACCAACATTAATCTCTATCATTGTTCAAATTTCTGGCTAAGTGATAAAGATAGGGATCGATTACGGAATTTTTAGTGATAAGAAGGAAGATCGGGCAATCAACACAACAAGTTCCGTATCTCTTCAATTCATGGCTACAAGGAACTTCGGCTCAAATGAAAACCACCTGGGGAAAGGATGAAAAGTGCCAAATTTTACTTTTAATACAAATTTAATTGAACCATCGCTGTTTGTTACATAATTCAAGATTCAAAAAATCTCGTACATTTTAGTAACTTTTTGGTTAGCATCACATGGCATCAGAACTTTCAAGATATGAAATTTCCTTAACACAATTCTTGGATCAAAAATTTTCAAAATTGCAAATAAAATTTGAAAGGTGCAAACTATTTCTTCACTTATGCAGCCTTAATGCTTAATATTGCTAACTGGGTACTTTCTTTCCCCCGGGAAAAAATCGGAGAGAAATGAGTAAAGTCAAAATAAAAGTATAGATTCATGTACAAATTATTTTAATCAATTTTCTGGATAAAACAGTCCGAACTGAGGAATTGATAGGTTCAGCTGAAATGTAGGAATGAAATCGAACTTGTTTTTTAAAATTCCAAAGAGTTAGTCAGCAAGTTGCATTCCATGCGGAATTATTTCAACTTTCCTTCAAATCTTTTTCTTTTCTGAATTAAACGAATTTATGGAAAATAGAAATGATTCACATGCAACAGATCCGCACAAACATGCCACAGTAACCCAAAGATCTAGTCGAGAATGCACTCACTCTCGAGGATTGCAAGCACAGTTTCAGTTAATTGGCTTTTAACGAAATGGAAGAATCAAACGGAGGATTTTATAATGACTGAAAAATGCCAGGAATGCAAGTTACTTGAATAGAAATTTAAGAAAGTAAAGAAAAAGTTTAATTTAAAAATGGAATTTGTAAGAAATCGATAAATTTTCTGCAAAGATTTAAATTAATTCGAAAATTTTAATAAGTTTTCATTGAATACATGATGGGAAATACGTGGAAATACAGAAACCGCTAACACCTGGAGTTTTAACTCGTAACCAATAATAGTTATTGTTACAGGAGTGACAGATGAATATTAATGTGTGGATCGTTGGTGCATGAATCCCTTCTCTTTCCGAGAATGACCAGTGAATATTAATGTGTGGATCGTTGGTGCATCGGGAATTCCTTCTCTTTCCGAGAATGACCAGTGAATATTAATGTGTGGATCGTTGGTGCATCGGGAATCCCTTCTCTTTCCGAGAATGACCAGTGAATATTAATGTGTGGATTGTTGGTGCATCGGGAATTCCTTCTCTTTCCAGGAGTGACCGGTGAATATTAATGTGTGGATCGTTGGTGCATCGGGAATCCCTTCTCTTTCCGAGAATGATCATTGAATATTAATGTGGTGTGGATTTATTGGCAAAAATATTTGCTAACCTAACTTAGGTCGACTTGGCTACTGCAATCCATGTGTGTGTGGAAAAATGACAGAGTTATCACTGATGTACGGATTGCTAACCACGAAGAGATGCAGTCTTGATGGAACACGTGGCCGTACTTCAGCAACCGCACTTCTGCAAATAAATCGGACTCTCCAAAATTCTGTTCAAAAAAAATAATGAAACTCGAGAATTTATAAATTGGAAATGCAACGCAATATGACGCGCCGCTGGTGAACATTTACCATAACTGAATATATCAGGTATGATGTAGCGTCCATGCAGGTGTAACTCAGGATTGATGACTCATTATTGTGCCACCAATGGCTTAAGCACTGTATGTGATCATAAACAGTGACACAAATAATAAAAGGTCAGGTAATGAGGTCAAAAGAGATGCGGGCAAGCGAAGATGAAAGAATTCTCCGATCGATGGAGGAAGTACTTTAAGGTACGGTTGCTAGAAGTACATAAGCAAGACAGTACTGCCACTGTGATCTCTTCGGTGGCATTGTTTGAACAATTACAACTGCTTCTTAGTTCAATTCAAAAATCTATGCAAATTGTCAGTATCCTCGGTGCCACTCTGAAGGAACACGTTAATTACCTGATAGTCCACGAATTAGCTGATAGGTCACGTTCTTCTGCTTATTTCGTATTAACACATAATCATAATGAGCAACAAACAACCGTTTCATTTTATTCAGAAGGCACACAAATTAAAGTAATCCGATGAATTCTGAAAAGAAAAGCAACTCAGCTTAACACGCATTTCTACA
The DNA here is from genome assembly GCA_013365335.1 of Madathamugadia hiepei. Classification (NCBI taxonomy): domain Eukaryota; kingdom Metazoa; phylum Nematoda; class Chromadorea; order Rhabditida; family Onchocercidae; genus Madathamugadia; species Madathamugadia hiepei. The sequence goes on from JABVXS010000013.1 coordinate 6,132, forward strand.
ATGAATCACTGGAAGCACACAAATTCAAGAATCAAAACGATGCTTACTTCATCTGTTATTCGTTCTAATAAGAAATGTTTTTTAAAAGTGAAATAATTTTTAATTTACCATCAGATAATCTGAAAAAGAATCAAGCAGTAAAGCTTTCAACTCTCTCTCTCTCTCTCTCTCTCCTATAGTTCAAACAAAATTTTTTCTTTCTTTGGAAATCTAAAAATTGATCTAATCACTAACTGGCAGCAGTATTAGAGTAGTATTACAAAAAGATCACATACGATCAAGCAGCAAATACAATAACACATTATCAAAAATTCAAAGCTATGATATCATTGACATTCTGACAAAGGAAAAAATTATGCTTGATCTCTCTAAAATGCAACAGTCTGGAAATGTAACAAAAAGAAATATCCAAAAGTTGAATTAAAATTAAATGAAGTGAGAATGTGAGCAAAGTACGAATTCAATAAAGATTGACAATGATTATCGGATGGAGAATCTGCTGTTGCCAGTATTCTGGTTACTTCCATCTTAAGAGTGAATCATTGGGTTATGTGGCTACACAGAAAAAGTTAAACATCACTGATAAATGTATGAATAAATCGCTTTGCTGTTATGTAAAAGACGACGAGAAATCGGGAAACATTCTAGTATAACACTAATTTACAAATAATCAAACGAAAGATCATCAGACTGGAGAGAATGAAAGAATAAATGATTGTTTGCAAGGAGAAGGGTTCGAAAGGTCAATTCTATGTATAAATATGTAACGACATTCCGTGAAAAGAGTGAAGAGACAATGGTCATTAGAGGGAATAAGAAGTGCTGAAGGATAAATATCAGTATCACCGAGCACCATGCTCAATTTATACCATTATTAATATCACTGAAATAATCATCAGGAATATTAGATATAAAAGCAACCATTTTGACTTCTTTTCTTATTTGTTCAGAAAATAAATCAGATTATCGTCTTCCTGTTGTATATTCCTGAAATTAAGACAAATGCCTGAATTTCAGGTAATGCAATATTAAAAATGATGAGAATTTGGTTTGATGATGGAAAGGACGATTGAAATAATTCAGTGCTGAAAATTGGTGAAGATTAGGGTTATGCCGAGGAAACAGCCTATGCTGTCGAATACGCATTGGCTAATAAGACCAAAAAGCACTGAACAGAGCGATCCATACTAAATTACGAAACTATAGTCACATAAATAATAGAGCACGTCAAATGATTGTCTGACCTTCTTTTTAACGTTCCGCTACATTAGCAATTTTGGGACTTTAATTAAGTGCGCCTCAGACATCCCTGTCTCGTATTTTTGCATGCTCCATGAAATCTTATCACGGGAAGATTAAATAAAAAAGAACTGAAGAGAAATAATCAGACATACTTCTTTGTATGAACGTTGATATCGCTCTTCCACTCTTTCTCGTATTGGACCACTTTCTTCTGCCACATCTACAATCATTAAAATTAGGCTGCCTAAATTTAAAAACGAATTCAAGTTTTTGTCCTCCTGAAATACTTGCTATCACTTCGGTAAAGAATTACAACCAATAGAATTCTAAAGAAATGTCATCGTCAAAAAAAGGTAAAAAATCAAAAAACTTAACAAGATTTCCATCTAAAAAAATCCCAGAATACGAAAAGCATTGCTACCGTTGGAGCTATAAAACAATACTTCAAAGCTCAATATCATACGCTTATAGGAAAAGAGAATTCTTCCCTGATTTTAGCTAAAATGCGACTTAGAAGAAAGACAGATTGTGGTCGAAGCGTTAGATATTTCGAAAATCTGTTATGATCAGTCATTTCACGCAGTGCGAATTTTGTGTGCACATGCACATTAGGACATAAAACTGAGCAAAGCAAATTCACACTTATATATATGTATGGTGATATCAAATGTTGCGATAAAGAATCATCCCAAAAAATCAATGAAAAAAACAGTGCAACCATAGAATTATCAGAAAAAATCCACTTTTTAAATTTCAAGTCGAAGTAGGTAAATTTCCTTTGCAATAAATTCATAACTCTCAGATGAAGAGGTGCGTACCTCGGTCAACCTGTGACAACGAGTTACTGTATTTTTTCATTCGATCCAATGTCTGCCCCATTGGTTCATTGACAATATCAATCAGATCATCGGGCCAATTACGCGATGAGAAATTACCAGCCGTGGTCTTTCCACTACTAGCTCCTCTCTCATTTTCTGCAAATTTGTACGCAACTTTTCTACCTCATTGAACTCCAATCCCGTTCATGCTACAATTTTTCGGTGTCAAACCTGATCCACCTGTGAATTTCCCGACAGCTTTTGCAATCCGAAAGATAATTAGCAAACAGCCGCTATGAGTAAGTATAATACATATTTCCTACATTTGCGCCGAAACTGAAACTAAGCTGAGCATTCATTGTCTTTTGCAGCAAAACTGGCATTATGCAGAGTGCAGCCGTTGTTTTCTTTGCTTGTAAAACTGCTGTTAAAAGCGATATTATCAAATTTTTTGAAGATCACACATTTGAGGAAGAACAGAAACGTACATAAAGTATAGTAAATTAAATTACAAAGCGCAATTACTACCACTGCACTCTTTGTGAATGCACAATTGACAAGCTTGCAACTCTTCAACTGGCAGAAAACAGGTGAAATAAGCAAGAAAGCAGCAGAAATAGGTAAGATACCTCCTCGACGAGCATTGAATGAGGTAGAAGCTGCAGCTCTCGGACCATATCCAACACCTGCTGAAGTACCATTACTGCTTCCGTCGACTACACCAGCTGTTTCTGCACTCCTCATCTCACTTCTCGATGTTCTACACGTATCTGGAAAATTAAGCATTTCAATAATCCGTGAATTAAGGCTGCAAAAAATTGGAAACTAGATTAAATTTAGTGTTAGGTAGGCATAAATAAAACGGCAAAAAACTTTGATAATTGCAAAAAAAAAAAAAATGAAAATTTACCAAATTTTTAATTGTATTTCACAGTTCAATTCTTACGTACCATCCTTACTTCAAAAATGAGAAATTTCAAGGGGGAGGAAATCAATTGCTTTGAAAATCCCATAGATAAAAGAAACTTAAATGAAGTATATGTGACAAGTTACAAAAGAACAGTTCATGATTCTTTCCGGAAAATAATAAATGGGATTACCTGCCATACTTGAGCTGAACAAAACTTCAAGGAGCAATTCAAGAGACAAGAAAAAATTCAAGAAATTAATTGAATTGATGTCATCCCAAACGCTTTGCGGTTAGACTACAGTGCTTTGATAGTGAGGTTACATGTTGCGCTTTAACTGAACATAAGGTGCAATACTGCAGCGTATCTTGCATTACTGTGCTAAAAAAAAGTGTGATGGAGTGTGAGCTGACCATAGTCATAGTTTGAATACGCACGGGTACGTGATCGCATTGTATCGTTCATGTACCCGGTATCGGAGCTATAGCCACGCGCTGTTAACTGATCTGGTGAGCGTGAGAGTGTGTCAAGTTCACGCTGTAAAGTGTGCAGTGCATCACGACGTGTGTGCGGTGTTGAAGGTCCTGGACGAGTACCGTCCAGCAGTGTCTGCGACGCATAATGGCGCGGACTGCCCATATCACTACGACTACGATACGTATAACGACGTGAATATGTATCCGTAATAGGCCTTTCAGCAGCTGACGCACGACTGATGTACGATGTTCCCGTACCAGAATAAATACGAGCACGTTCTGAATGTTCTGTAAGCAAACAGAAAACAAAAATATTAAGTGTAAGTAGAGCACACAGCAAAAACAGAATCATTTTCAAGTTATGAAGTTATAAAAAATAAAAGAGTTGGCTAAAGCAAGCTTTTAAAAAATTAAATTTTCCATCGAACAATCCATTGCTTAATCTCTAATGCTACTGGTTAATAGTCGGTTGAATCACACAAAAAAAAAAGAAGCCGGTCCTGAATCAAAAATAAAGCTGAAATTTCAACAACAAAAAAAAAAAAATTAAATGGATGGTTGAGGTTTATTAGCAAACAACAGGTATCAACAAAGCAAGAATTCCAAAATTATCTTGGCATTAAATGCATTGCTTCTCGCTACTCGCAAATTAAATTTTCCACCGAACAATCAATCCATCGCCTAATTCCTAATGCTATTGGTTAATAGTCGGTTGAAACCGCTTCTTGAAAAAAATGAAAGCACACGTGCTCAGGTGAACATTTGGCTGTTATCATTTTCACGTACATCTCAACGCTTTCACCTTTTGAAACCCATTTGAATGACTTTACATTTGATGCCAAGAAAAGAGATAACTGGAATTAATGAAACTCTTCAACTTCCTTCGAAATTTCCAACTCTAGTTTTTCACATTGTGCCAATTAGAAGTATACTAATGAGGAACTTCGAGGAGTCCACATTTCCTTTCACTAACAAGTTTCAGAAAGAAAGAGATATGAACGAGAAGAAAACCTCTAGGAAGCTCTCGACCAAGTGCGGATGCTGAAAAGGACCGTCGATTCCTCGCTAAACTGCTATATGCCTCTGCTTCACTACCATGTCTCAAGTAGTCTCCCGGCTAAAATTTTAAAAAATTGAAAAAATCTTGCTTTCTCTTTCAAAATCTTTTTAAAAGACAGTTTTAAGATTAAGTCCAAAAATAGGAATTTATTAGATCGTACGCTCTAATCTTCCAAACAGAATTCTTTGGGTTAAACATTTTATTAGATGTAGAAAGTAACTCATGAAGAGAAAAAAAAAAGACCGTATAATGTCGCCTGAGCGTGGATCTTCTAGAAGAGGATGTAAGGTCCTCCAGTTCTTGCTCCAAATGACGACCGGCTGTAGAGGAATAAGCTGATACAGCAATATTATCCGGTTGCTGATTGTCTGAAATGGTGGAGGAATTTCCAAAATTTGTCGACTTGCTTTCAGCAATTCCACAAATCATGAAAACAGTTAGTAGACAAGAGACTGGCTAAGCTAATTTTAGAGAAGGAATAAATGGGACAAAAAGAACAGCTAAGTAACTTACAAACATGATAAATTTTGGTTGTGCGAGTTTCATCGCCACTGGCTTTCGATTTATCTTGCAATATTTCAGTAAGTTTGCTAAGACTTTCTTGCAAGCGTCGAGATTCTTCAAAGTTCTAAAAATTCATTTACTTCAAAATTATACTGACGAAAACTCCGCTTCAAACAAAAATGTAAATAATTTCTGACCTCCAACAAAAAATTAAAAAAAAAAGCATGGGATTGCAACAAAATTGTGAAGCATAACAAACTGAGTGATATGAAAAGCCTCACTCTTTGACCGGATGTTCGACTCCCAACGCCTTCCTTGAATCCATCAATGTAACCGGTACGGAAGTCTTCTTGATTCGGATACTGTTCTTCTAGCCTTCGCAACAAATTATTGGATATTCGATCACCAAAGTAACCCGAGTTGCCATCTCGGAAACCTTGCATATAACCGGAAGAATATCCAGGGCCTTGACCCCGTTGTGCCAAGTTACGCATTGATGCACTCATTCCAGTCATTCCGGCATCTCTGTAATCAGCTCGAGCAAAAATTTTAAAGCTAGAATTTACCTTCCCAAGTCTGGGTTATGTCAGACATTGAGCATACTGAAACATCACTTCCATACTAACCGCCACATTCTATTCTAATTTCTCCTGAATTTCACAATTATTCCTGAAGCACAGCACACTGAAATTCCTCTCTGACATAAAGATGCTTTTATTTTTGCAGTAACATTTGACCATTAATGTTCACAGCCGAGAATATTCAGCAGTTGTTACATTCTCACACAGAATTCCATTATTTAATATACCTCAGTCCTTTCACATATCCTTCATGGAATCGATCATCCCGGCTACCGTAGTCATCATCCAATCGTCGACGTGCAGCTGATGCGGTACCCAATTTGTTCGCATCTCGAAAACCACGCACATATCCGTCTTCGAAATCTCCACGAGCTTAAAATTCACCATCACATTTGCTAACATAAAGAAGGATCAGTAGATTTTTGTGACATACCTGCAGCATTTTTTTGTAGATCAAGCGACGAACGGAGATCATCAACACGTGAGGTAAGTGCTTGTGTGTTTTGTTTTATACCACTTTTCTCGATCTAAAAAACAATGGTTGACTTCTCACAATCTCATAACATTTTTCCAATGGAATCTTAAAGCCGAATTTAATAAAATTGCGACAGACATTATCGTGAGAAACAATTCCAGTACGGGTAAAAGACGATTATCAAGAGAATACCTTAATAGTAGCAAAATTCATTTTGAAGCTTTCAGCTTGAAAATACATTTGAAATGTTGATAAAACATTTTGCTACCGATTTATTAGATCAAGCGTATCTCATTGAATTTGCAACTTTTCAGATTCAGTCAACATTCCATCAATTCCATTAACTTAAGATCAGCCTTTCTCACCATATTAACATTTGTGTTTGTTGAGAAAGACTAACGTCTGTGGAAAGTAGTGGTACTGTTTGACCATTTGATGCAACAACACGTCGCTCCTTGCGTGTTCGATAACGTCTGCAATTCAACTTGTCTTTGACTTTAATTTCAAATCAGGTTCAAAATAGAGTGAAACTTTCAACATCGGAAAGAGAAGACCAATGCGACAGGAATAATACAACAATAATTTATGTTGGAATTTCAATTTCAGTTAAATTGATATAAACAAATAATAATGTATACTTTAAAACTCTACCAAATAGTAGAATCTGGATTAACCAAAAAAAAGTCATATGTTGCAGGTGACCAAGCTAATTTGCCTGGACATACCACCACACAACGGATACCCATCCCTCTGTGCTCACTGAAACCACTTACCCACTCTCAGTCTGTCACAGTCTCTCAGATCCCTCTGCCTCTAACCATATTTGCCTGTAACGCTCCATTCTCTTTAGAGTTCATGACAGTCTCTCTGTTAGCTGTGCACTAATAGTCTTTGCGTTTCGTGAATCTCTTTGATCCACCAACTATCTCGTCTACCAGCTAACCATTTTATATCTCTTCGACTGTAACTAACTAACTAACTATAGGTAGGTTTTCCTTTTTTTTTTTTGTTGTTGTGTGATATTACGTTTAATGCGGTAAGTTTCTAAACCATCGATCTTGATAGCTTTAAATTGGTGACAAATTCATGCGTCATACTTATAAGTAACCATCGATTAATCATTTGGCGGGAATTTTTTTTAGCTTTCACAAATGAATTCCTCCAACTATTACAGCGACGCAGTGTCTTTCTCTCTTTAAATTGATTTTCAGGATTCTTCCGAGAACCCACGAAATAAGTTCCACGACATCAGAACCTTTCAAATTTGTCAGTTTTAAAAATTCCACATTTCTAAATAAAATTAATCTTCATTTCTCATGTTTTAAAACTATTTGTTTAGGAATGATGCAGTTTGATGACAAATTTCCAATGAGAAATCACGAAAATTAATTCAGAAAAAAGTTCTGTCGCAGTTCTTGAAAATCACCGATTAGTGGCATTTGGCGGAAATATTTTTTCTTGTCCACATCGAAAAACTACAACCACTGCAGTGACATCGTCACCTTCTGTCTCCGCCTAATTGCATCTTTTCCTACCTTTTCTACTAAGTGCTAGGAAAGAAACTAATATTTAGAGATCGAAATCAACAGTGACATTCAAATTAATCTTATTTTCTTGTATTTAAAAAATTTTTTAAATTTCAATACTGACAAGAGTTGGTGATGAAACTGTAGTTGAAGCAACTGATATATCTAATTTGATTGAAAAATTTCATTCCAAATGAAATTAGTTGAGTGAAGGATGAGCACTCTTCTGGTAATGCTGATTTGAAAACGAATTAGAAATTCAGAAAACACAGTTTTAGGTTTTATGAGGAAATTTACAAAAGCCAAGTTAATTTTGCATATATTTGACTTTTTTTCTTCAAAATTATCACCTAACCAAGTTCATTTAAAGAAATGTTTACTATTGAACTAAAAGAGGTTAATGTTTTCTGATCTTTTCATGTTTTCATGAATTTTTCTTTTGCATAAAAATGAAAAATTACCCTTGCAAAAACCAAAGCAGGCAACATGTGAGAAGAATAAGCAGAAGTAACAGAAGGAGCAGAGGTAATAGCCACCACCAAGGCCATCCGGAAATCGCATACGGACTAGCTGAAATTTCGTTCTGCTAAATTCACTGGAAAATGGAGACATTCGAAAATCATTTTAAAAAATTTGTAAGCTGAAATTGGTACAAATTCGGTGGGAATCAATTTGATGAAAAATTTGATAGGAAAAAGTTGACGATTGACCTCATCAAACCTGAAATCTTATAGCAATTTTAAGGATTCAAATAAAATTCAAGGTTCTTTTAAAGCAAAATTTATTCGATAAATTTCAAACAAAATTTAATTTCCAAGCAGAAATATGAAGTGAATTGAAATAAGCACACCACTTCATCATGGTGGCACGGCAACCTGAATGACCTACAGTTTCTTCGAAAGCAGTACCACAACTGTGGTTATGCAGAAAAGAGGTAATTTAATTTCAGTGTGAACAGGTTTGGAGGATCCGAAAATGAAGTTGGAAGCATCCATTGTGGACAACTGCCGAAGTCACGGAGTCAAATGAAACCATTGTAACAGAAAGTTTCTCATTTTCACTCTAATATGTTTGACTAATTCAGCAAGGAAATTCTTAATAAAAATTTCAAAGTTAAATTCTTTAAGCTATATGAAAACAAATGGACTAACTTAGAAATGGATGATTAATGGGGGGAAAAAAACACTGCAAAGTTTCCTCCTCACTCTCATCAAATAGAATACTTCCACTTCTTACTTATCTTGATGGAAAAGCATTGTATCACTTCTTCATACGATCTTTTTTAAATCCACACCAAACTAATTGGAATAAGAAATTAAAAAATTAAAGAATAAGAAATACAAATACACAAATTATTTCGATCTCTCTGAGAAGTACGACAGCTTCAACAGTGACAATTTATACGTTGAAAAGCAATATAAGATGAATGATGGCATTAAACAATATTGCCCCATTTCAATGAATGTCGCCATTTGCAATTAAATTTCACAAAAAAAAAAAATTTTGAAGGCATACCATCAGGCCGTACGCTCATCACTGTTGGAATGTAGCTGTGAAAGAGACAGAGAAGTGGAAAAACGAGTTCAATTCAATCCAAATCAGTATCGCCACTTCACTGGGCACCAGGTGGTTCAAATAGATAATGCACACTACTGCTGCTGTCACCAATCTCTACCATCCTTACCGGTGGTATTACCAATTGTCACCCACAGCTTCTTCACCGATGAAAAGTAGTAAGAAGGCGGGGAACCTCATTCACCAATGCATTAACCATGAAGAATTCAACTCCAACATTTGTTATTGTCCAATGAAGCAAGCAGTCGTGAAACATAAACAAAACACCGCTTGTTTTTGCTTTTGTTGATGTGTTTTTTCAACGATCGCGCAAAGTTTTGAAATTGAAATTTTTCTTCCCTAGCATTTTTTAAACGAAATAGTGAATGAATTCAACACTTTTCATGGCACTGCACAATCGATGATCAATCTACTCATTGAATGACCTCTAGCACAGGTAAGAAGTTCTTGAGAGAAATAGACAGACAGATATGAGTGATCATCTGGGATCATCAATCACATTAGTTGTCCGATCGCATTCACTGGATCTGGATCGTTATGCTTTGGTAATTTCATAAATGTTGGATACCATTGTTAGAGAAAAGAACAGAGTCTTGAAATTTGAGAGAGCAAATAGGAACAGGTAATGTTCAATTCAAAAGGGAAATGCTGATTTGTTTAAGTTTTAGAGCTCATTGAGAAATCAACTCAATTCTCTTTCATTTCTTTGCCACTTAAAAATCGATGTGCCTAACAGAAATTCCTTGCTTCCAATTATTCTAATCTTTGTTCTTGGAAAATGATTATCTTATCCGGCAAATCTGTTAAATATCCAGATGATGAATATAACGGTTCGCCCTATAAAACGCGGCCAAATTATGCAAAATGCGACAGTCATAACATCCAAGCAAATTTAACAAATAAGTTGCGCCACAAATTTCCAGGTTATATTGAATTCAGTTTATTAAACTGAAACATTCACTCATCCATATTACATTTCCCTCAATTCCCCCATTGTTATGCAACTAAAGTTTAAAATTTTAATTAAGAAAAAAAGTAATTCCAAATGTTTTAGATATTATCCCACTGAAATGAAGAAATAAAGAAAAATTAGATCATATGATTAATTGCAATATTCAAATTATCAAGGACGAACCGGGTTAATTGCTATTGCCATACAATGAGCCTTTTTCAATTATAGGCATCAAATGGTACCAAGCTGTGCTAGTCTTTTAAAAATTTTCAAATAAAACAGTTCATTGTTGAGTTCGTTCTGCATTAAATCCTACCAAAGTTCCGCAATTATTTTTTTCCAACAAATTGCCATCGCAAATTTTAAATTATTTCCCATAGTTGCTCTGACATTTCAGTATTAATCAAAAAAGCGCGGCGTATTTAAAAAGAGAAGAGAAGTTTGACCTATAATATTTTAAAAAAAATCATCTCTTACCTTACAATTATTGCTTTTTTTTCATACTAAAAGCAATTTTTTCCATCTCCCATGCTTACAACAGCAACAATCCAAATTCACTAATAAGCCTGCTTAGTGAGCTTTAACAATTGAACTACTGAAAGCTTCAAATCGAATGGAACAAAGTGACAGACAATTGCTAGAAGCCAAACAAGATGGCCATTCATTATGACAACATTGCAGCCCTTTCTCTAACCTTTATTACGAAAACCAATACGATTCAATGTTTTCAAAAAGTTTCACAACTACAACTTCTAAAAAAATGGAATATTTTGGAAATCTAAAAAATTATTTGAACCAAAAAAAAAAATGTTCAGGATGGCAAAATTGTCGTTAAAGTGTTAATAAAGCTAATCAGAACGTTCTTTGACTCTTATCAACAATATATCTGAAAGGCATTTGTCGCCAAAATGGCGAAGTTAAAGTCACAAAGATCAAAATGGCGCCACAATGTCGAAATAAATGATGAGCTTATGTCAAGTTTACCAGGCGCCACAATCTGGAATCTATGACATGCTCCTGTCCGCTAACTGGTCAAGGGTGATGTATCGCAATCTGATTGGTCTACACCAATGAAACAAATTGTATAATAACAAACTGGATTATCATCCAAGAGGATATATCTTTTTATCAGTTCACTTCTGGAATGGACAACTATGTCAACCGCTGCGACGACGACAATCTCTTCGCAACTAACTTCGATTCATTATCAATTTATATATTGTTCGTCATGTTCCTTATTCGCTGTATTTGTATTCCAACGCTTTTGTAGTTTATTTTTTTTATTTGAATAAAGGTTTATAACCCAAGTTCGAGCTCTCCCGCAAATAAACAACGAAGATACCTGCGCTTACCCAAAATCACAACAACATTTTCGAAGGATTTTTTTTCATTTTAAAAAATAAGCTGCTCCCATCAAACTATGCTTTTATCTTCTCTCTTTCTTTGCCTCTCATCATCTCCTTTATCTTTCCTTCCTAGAATAAACTGCTCATTTTTGCGTTAGGAGAACAGTGACACACTTTGCACACTTTACACAAGACAATAGAATTAATTCATATAGAAAATAAAATAAAATGTTTTCCTCAAAAGAAAGGAGTGAAAAAGGGAGAAGGGAATAGGGCTATGGTTCATTCTTCGTCCTACTTATACTTGCGAATTGTTTCATTCTACTGATCCATCCATTCATTCTACTGATCCATCCATTCATTCTACTGATCGATCCATTCATTCTACTGATCGATCCATTCATTCTACTGATCCATCCATTCATTCTACTGATCCATCCATTCATTCTACTGATCCATCCACTCATTCTACTGATCCATCCATTCATTCATATTTTCCAGGAAGCGTGCAAAGTGTCACAACCAATGGAATTAATTCATATAATCGAAGACTCAGAAATATATGGATTGCTAAGGTCTCCAACTTAGGATAACTCATACGGGAGATTGATAAGATACACATAGAAGGGTTCAATCCCCAGATATGTTATCACCGACGACAGACCTTTGCGACTGGTCGGTAGGGCAGAGATAGTAGCAAGAAGGATGAGATGCAACAGTTTCAAATAGCTTGGCTCAGCAATCTCCGACAATGGCTGTATGAAAGAAGAATTCTACGCAATCTGAATGAAATGGGCAAGCACAACAAATACGCTTGATCGCCCTAAGTCCAGAAACACAATAGCAAGGGAAATGGAACGGAACAACAACTTGCATCTATGGAGCCGGACGTATGAAGACAATCCTCCACAGAAAGCGGACCCTGCGACCAAGCGGGACAAACGCTAAACGTAAAAAAAATTGGATTGCTAAGGACTTACAGACCCATTCATTACTAATTTCAAATTAAACTTACTTGAGAAAAGCAATACTACGGGATTTGGAAAGAAACTGAAGAAATCCAGGTAGATGAGTAATGAGGATATTAAATTGTGAAATGATGAGCTCAAAAACAATTTACCTCTTTGACGTGCCACAGCAGCTGGTTTACCATCGAGCTCCCAGACCGAATAAATTTCATGGTTGTATTTTTTACCCTTTACTAGTGGGTAATTTAGATAGCCACCGATAACTGACCCATCACCAATGCGAACTTTTTGTGGTCCAGGTAGTGTGTCGGCATTGAAAGATGCTGCTACGTAATAAGGAATCTTCATTTTGTTTGCTGTAACCTTATCGGTTAGTTCAGTCCAGTTCGTACTACCTGCTGGTTCACGTTCATCAACGACAACGTAGTAACGCCTAAATCAAGCAATACTGCTAAACTATGACCTAAAATTATAAACAATAAAAAGACAAAAATCACAACGGTATGGTCGAAATTAATTTACAGCGAAATACATGTAAAACTGACGAGACATTCTGGGGCTGCGATTCAACCGGTGCAATGTCTACTTCCCAAGAGGTTTCAGCTGAGCCGATATTTTCAACCATGTATGGTGGTGGCACAATACAGCAACCTTTTTTCCTACTCGATTTCTCGATAAAGCTTGGTTTTCCAGCTGTCCTCCATCGGTTCCATTCATTGTTCACCTGAAATATTCAGCTAGCTTCATCCACAATCAGTTATTATTGCTATCACCAGGACGGGCTTATGACTTTAACAACAATTCATGATATGAGCATTTGCAAGCATATTAGAATATTTCACAAGAAATATTGAACAGATCAATAGAATAGGAACAAGAATCGATATGGTTCCCTACTCGGGAATGACTTTCAAGTAATTTAAAAATAATTTTATTTTAATTTCAATTGAGCAATTTTAATTTTATTTGTTAAGTAATGACTTTTAATAAACATAGCAGTAACACGCTCTAGTCGGAATGACTTATGAGACAACGAAATGAATGAGTTTAACTTACCTTAGCTCGTACTTGGAAAACGTATTCATTTGGGTTGTGAGGAAGATTGAAGACCAGGTAGCAATGTCGATTACAGCCATCTTTGGGGCAAAGTAAATCGATAGCTCTGACCTCATTTTCTTCTGTCCAAATGGCATCATGTTCTTTGAGTCTCAGGTATCGCACTTGGTAGTGTGTCGCTTTGTTCAGGTTTACTGGTTCCCAGGTCAGTGACAAAGCATAGTGCGTTCGATCACACCATACCAGATTACGTACCATGAACCATCCTGGTGGTAAAGTAGCGTAAGCACCAGAAGCTACCTTATCACCTGGTCGTGTTTGCAAGCTGACATTATAGACCGTTGAAGGTTCGAGATTTTCAATAGTGAACTGAGTGGTGCCAGCGGGGACATTGGTTGATCGGAGTACATGGATAGGAAGATGCTTGAAAGCAGAATGCAAACTTTCCCATGCAAGCTGGAAAACCCAAAATGCATTTTATCATTCTCATTGAGTTCCAATTATAATGATAAAAAACGGTTGGCGACCAAGAGAAATAAATTATCAAAAAGTTAAAAGACTTACGGTATATCCTTTGTCACCGTAAAATGTTGGTTCCCATTCCATAGTGAGCGATGTCGGCGTGCGATCTAGCAATCGCAACACATGATTTTCACCTGGCGCAAGAGTACTGTAGGCACCCCACAACATTTCTCCGTAACCACTACTAGTGCCAGCCTGTACCGTAATATTGTAAATTGTTTCCGGTGATAAATTATCAAATTTGATCGAAGTTCTCGGATATGGTACTGAGTAATTGCGTGGCTGACCGGTTTTGCCTGTGCGTGGATCAAATGGTGCTACCGTCACCTGAAATTTCCATTCAAACTATTTGTGCAAATGTGAACAAGCAAAAAATAAGGCGAAATAAATTCATAAATCAAATAAAGAAATAATACGATTAACTGATTTTACCAGAAAATGATGATAAGTGAAGAAATTTAAAATTAGATTTGACTACCAGATAGTGGGTGATCAAATCTTTATAAGCTGGATCGAAGATTTCAGGTGGGCTCCATGCTACGTGCATAATTTTGTCTGATTTTTCTAACAACTTCAAATCTGTTGGAGGTGGTAACCGAAGAAGTGAACCAGTCCCTGAAGCAAAAGAAGTAACATTGACAGCAATTTTAATGGAATATTTAAATATCATGTAGCATGGAATGATATTATCAGTGAGTACCGTAGTCTGTGGTCGGGAAAACTTCCGTAATGAACCACATTCGTTTGCCTTCCGATACGCCCTCTACCGTAATATTGTAATGTGTTGCTGGTTCTAAATCACGGAAATGATAATCATTCTGTTCACCATCTACAGTAAACTGTTTGGGATGCTGATCGAGAGCACCCGTTGACAATATGCTAACCTGAAAGCAATTCATAAATTTTAATTAAAATTTTCAATTAAATTACATTTTAACATTAAAACAAATTTTAAAAATATTTTTATCATTCTCGAGCATTGAATGAAGCAAAACGTACCAAATATTGATCAACAACATTCCTGACATCTGGTGGTGGAGTCCAGTTGACACGAAGGTTATCGTGGCTCGCAGATAACAACCTCAACTTCCCGGGTATCGGTCCTTCCATGGTAGAACGAGTTGTTGCAAAATAAGATGGTGACCATTCGCCCCAACTACCACTAGGCGATTGAGCCTGAAAGTCTACTGCAGAGTAGTTCCTATTCAGCCTAGAATAGAAAATGAGACCTATGTGGTGCAAGGTGGGTGATAAGTAATTTTCAGTTCTCACATTCCGGAGCAAGGCTTGAAGTAGACTGAGTCAGATGAAAACATTTGAATTCTGCATTTTCAACAAATTCAGTTGCGAAATGAAGGTTTCAGTCGCAGGATTTTTTCACGGCAGAGTAAAAAGATATAATTCATTCCGAATGAGAAGCATGTACTTCACCAACCTGAACAGAGAACCGATAAGTTGTGTCAGGTTGCAGTGATTTTACCGTTGCACATACGCTATCATTGGTAATCAAGGGGCTCTTATATCCGGTACAGCTCAAATCATCGCCTGAAAGCTCCATCTCCTCTGGGTTAGAATCATCGGCACGTGGGCTATATCTGGCCTTATACACGACCACTGGTGATCGCTCAGGATATGGTGGAAGCCAGGTTAGTTGAATTGTTTTAGGTTTTGTATGCACTGCGGTAAGCTCTCGAGGTGGTCCCAGCTCAGTACCTGTAGTGGTAATCTGAATTGGTTCTGACCATGGTCCAGGCCCCTCACTAGTGTATGCACGGACACGTACGTTGTATGTAGAACCAGGATTCATTTGATCTACCGCAGCATTGGTACGTGGTGTTACACCTTCACGCTTGACATCATTCCATTCTTCGGCACCTGTCACCTCATATTCATATTGTGTTATTTCGCCATTTTGTTCCTCGCATACAGGAGGATCCCATTTGAAGAAAATTTCGGTATCACGACGTCTCTCACTACGGAGATTACGTGGTGGACCAGACGGAAAAGCTGCTTTAGTCCTAAAGCGACGTGTTGTTTTTGGTGTTGCGATAGAAGATCGTAGTGATGGTGGACGACGAGGAGTAACGACCACTTCATACTCGGAACCAGGTAACAGATCCTGAAGTAGAACTTGCTTATCCTGCACATGATAATTCGTTACTGGTTCATGAGTATCGCTTCGCGACTCTGAGCAACCACCCAGCTGCTTTAGTCGGTAAGTAATATCGACCCCGTAGTTCCATTTTCGATCTTCATCAGCTAGATCCCAAATAACCATTGCCGAAGTAGGTGTCTTTGGTTCTACCGTCAGGAATAGCTCTCCGGGAAGAGCCTGAGTTACCAACGTGACACGGTCACTCCACGGACTGTACGAAGATTTCTCTCCTTCCTCAATCGTCTGTGTACGCATACGGATGTCCCATTTAGTGCCCGGAAGTGAAGGTAACAACAGGTTAGTTGGTGCATCCGCTGGTACTGTCATTATACCACGTGAAGTGGTATTGACGAAATCAATCACATACTCGACATTGTCACATGCCCACGACTTGTTGTCCGGATTCATCCAGCTGAGTTTGACATCTTCGAAATCAGATGTCAATTTTAAATCGGTTGGTGATGCTTGAGGGCCTGAAATGTGGAAACTTCAAGTATCCATGGAAGAGAAAACAAGTTGGAATCGAATTAAACTGAGAACAGGAAGTATAGGCTAAAACAAAAAATAGTACTGACGTCCACATTTTGTCGTCGCTTTTAATTCAGGTCCTGCAGAACCACGCTTGTCATTTTTACCAACAACTTTCAAACGGAAGAAGTACTCCGTCGAGGGTTTTAAATCCTTCACTTGGACACGGTAATCATTTTGGCGACTGCGATGTTTTGTGATACCATCATATTCCTTCCAATCATCATCCTTCGATTTACATTCCAGAATGTAACCAACAACGTGCTTCGACTGAAACATCTTCAATTTCAGTTCAGGTTGAGTGAAATTATGCAAAAAGTTTATTTTTCAACAGAAGTAAATTTTGATCATCAGTGCTTGAGACATGATTGCGAGGCATTCTAAAATAGGCAAGAAAAAATAAATAAAAAAGGTGACCTGGTTGGAATCCAATCCTTGCCATCGCACTGATATACTGGTCGGTTTACTGTCCACTAGTTCCAGTTCACGTTCCAGTACCGGTATATCTGTACGACATTTACTTTAATGCTTCATCCTTTATTTCTACTTCAATATTCACCATATTTACCTAGAACAGTGCACTTACTTTGTTCATGTGTCCGAGCATTTAACGATTCACTCCAAGGACTCCAAGCACCACCTTCGGTGTGAGCTGATGCCTGAATTTCATGCTGTTGTTCCGGTTCCAAATCAACAACTCGATAACATAATCGATCACGCTTCGATCCATCCGAACATTGCAATCGATTTCCAGCCACACGAACTTCTTTGTAATTCATCTACAAAAAAGTACCTCTACATTGCAAATAAATCTCTACTTCATGATTAATAGCAGTGATAAATTAAGTTGACAGATGGAATGAATCTTAATCCACTTACCTGGCCAGATGGCGTATGTCTTATCCGATATTCGTTGATAATGCCATGAGGTGGTGATGGTGGCAGGAATGAAATCTCGATTGCATGGGGGAACGATTGTTCCTCGGTTAAATCTGCTGGCGCCGGCGGTGCTAAGATCACGAAGCTTATAATCTCCTTGTCCCTTCATTAACCTCAGATTTTTGTTCAGCTTTTGTCTATTGAATTTCATTCTATTTAACTTAGCGGTCTACCCAGCAAGAACTAAAATACAGACTAAGAGAAAAGGTGCAAAGTTGAAAATTACAGGGAACTATTCACTTTTCTATTAAAAGTAGAAGTTCCAACAGAGTTTATCAATGAAACTTATGGCTCGGACACTTAAAGTGCTTTCCTAAGCATAAATAAAGAAAGACTTGACGATGTCACCTCAGTGAAGCACCAACCTACCTGCAGGTTGTGTTCTAAATGAAATCCATTCCGACCACGGTCCTTGTCCAGCTGAATTCTCAGCCAGTATGCGCACACGGTACTGCGTATAAGGTACCAAATCGTCAAAAGATTCTCGTTGTGTGGTACTATGACCTGTTTTATTTTCACCCCACGGATCTGAACTTTCTAGCTGCCACTCATAACCTGTTATTTTGCCGTTGCGGAGTTCGCAATCCGGTTCATTCCACATGAAATCGCTACGCGTCTGTGTTACCGAATTTACACGTGGTTTTAAAGGAGCTCCGGTAGGAGCTGAAAATTGAATTTTAAGTAGAAATATGGTGAATAATATAAACAAATGCTGATAAAAAGGTTTTCCTGAATTATCTATTCTAATTAAATCAAGCAATCAAGATCAACTGTAACAAAATAATTATTCGTTGAATGTTTTGAGAATCTCATGAAAATGTCTTGCAAATTCCAATTTAAAATTACTTTACTCCATCGGTTTAACCATAAAAGAAATGGTAAATTCAAGTATTAATGAATCTGCTGAATTTATTCCTTCGAAGAATTAAAAGTTTTGAAATTTCAACAAAATCATTGAGATTTAGTGAATTTTTCTCGATATAAGTTTACTAATTTTACAATTCGCAGTTTGTAATTCATTTTAAAACAGAATAGCTAACATCGATTAGCTTAAGTCGTAATAAACTGTGCTGAACTACAAACACATTCACATTATATGACTCATTTTGTTAGATCGAATTTGAACTTTGACTGCAACATTTATGTTCAGGTAACCCATGAATTTAAAAAAAAAAAACAATTAACAATAAAAAATAAACTTACCAGCTTCTTCAGTTGTAACAGTAACAATGTTTGATTGAGGTCCAGCCTGAGAGGTATGCGCTGTTACATGTACTTCATAGGTAGAATCGGGTAATAGCCCTTCTACCGTAATTTCTTCGTCTTTGGTATTCCGAGTAATGGGTTGCGAAGAGCGTGGTCCACATTCACCACGTGACTTCAGTCTATACACTAAGGTATAACCGGTAATTTCCCCATTAGGTTGTGTAGGTGCTTGCCACATTATTGATGCAGCTTCAGGTCCGTACGGGTGCGCTTCAAGATCTTCCACTGTACCTGGTGCACCTGGAATAATAAGCTAACTTTTACAGGGTAAAGTAAACAAAATCAATCGATGATGCTTTAAATCAAAGGTACTGGCAGCTTTGACAGTAAATCACTATGAGAACTGCCAAACTTCTACTATATTGGAATAAATAGAATCATTGAAGACTAATTTTGCCAATAAACTGTCAACTGCCGTAATTTATTCTTCGGTAATGACGTTTGCACATCACGTACGATCGAATTACAACCATTCTAACGGCTAATTCCAGTTTCGCTGCGCTCTTTTATTATTGTCAAACAACTCTAGGATGGATAACCTTCAATTCGAAGGCAATATCGTGGTTGAAGAATGAAAAATCTTGCACTACTGCATACCTTCAGCTGTTGTAATAGACACTTCCTTGCTCCAATCAGAAGCACCGGCTTCGTTTTCAGCCCGAACTCGCATTCGCCAAACTGTGTTCGGCGATGCGTCCAATACTCGGTCGGTCGCACCACTGAAGTTGTCCAATCAAGTTTGTTGATGTGAAGTAGTCATATTTACTTGCTGTTAAATGAAGATTACCCTCTAAAGTGTGATGATAGACTTACTTTGCTGACCCAGAATCATCAGGCCTGAATTTTCAAAATTCTCTCAACTTCCTCACCTGGATACATCAATTTCTTGCGGTGAGGAAGAGCCATTGGTGTATTCCAGCCTGTACTTGATATTTGAACATTGCCAAGAGGATTGACTAGGTGGCTGCCAGCTAATATGCACCTGATAGGGCGAAGGAGAAAAAGCGTTCACATCAGATGGTGGTGCAAGAGGCACTGAAAATGTCCAATGAAATTGGAAACTAATTGAATCGAAATTGAAAAGAGTCACTTTTGAAATTGGCTACATCTTAGAGTGAAGAAATAAAAAGCAGGAAAAAAACAAAAAGAAGAAAGAGAATAAACTGCTGAACTCAATCTCAAAATCCCGAAACATATTTTAAAATGCATTTTAAGCGAATAAAAAAGAAATTTACATGCACAACCAGTCCGTGAACTTCCTTCCGGACTTGGTTCACTAACGCGCTCCTTCTGGTCCACAACTTTGATCCTAACGAAATATAGGGTGTCAGGATCCAGCAAGGATAAACGTTGCTGGTAGTTACGTCGGCTGGCGTCGTGTTCAATGATTCCATCATATTCCGTAAATGTTGGATTATCGCTGGAACGAAATTCTATGATATACCCAAGCACTTGATTCTTCGTATCCAAAATACCACTCCATTGAGTAATCAATGCATCAGCTCCATCTGCTGTAACCTGTGGTGCGTTTGCTACCGGTGGAACCTTAAATGGGTCAGTGGAATAACGTGTCCAAGCCATAGGACCGAAGCCACGTTTGGTGCCAGCCGAAATACTGATGTTGTAGGAAGTTTCAGGATGTAGGTTACTCAGGAAATGCTGCAATTTTGGATGGTCTATGAGAAAAGTTTTTAATTGATCGTTTGGATCGTCTAGTGAAACGATTCCCACTTTGTACTGCGTTATTTGTCCCAGAGGGTCCGGAGGTGGAATCCACCGAATGTGGAGTGAATGATCAGTTTTCTCGATCAATTCTATGGCACGTGGAGCATCCGGTAGAATTTGCAACGTATTCGCGATAGTAACCGTACTCCAAGGGCCGTACGAACCACCGACGATGTGCGTAGCGACCTGAACTCGAAATTGGAGCCCACTTTCCAAATTGGTGACATTGAGACAGAGCCGAGGACTATCGGCCGGACACTTCAATAACGGATCCTTAGAATCCTTCTCGATCTCCATCCAGCGAGTTTCATTCAGTACTTGGTATCGAACCTTATATTTGTCATGCGGTCCATAAGGTGGATAAGGTGGCAGCCAAGAAAGCATGAAGTAATCAGTGCCTTCCTGAGCGACGACAAGATCCTGCGGCGGCAAGGGTGCATCCGCCTTGGCTGTCATCGCATCCAGATTCTCTGTGTTTGGACCACCACCAACACTGTTATATGCTCGCACACGCATTACGTACTTGGTGAACGGAGTCAGACCTTCAATATTCACCAGCGTTTCTGAGGTGTTCGCAATCTGACGT
Source organism: Madathamugadia hiepei (assembly GCA_013365335.1). Classification (NCBI taxonomy): domain Eukaryota; kingdom Metazoa; phylum Nematoda; class Chromadorea; order Rhabditida; family Onchocercidae; genus Madathamugadia; species Madathamugadia hiepei. The sequence continues at coordinate 27,340 of JABVXS010000013.1, forward strand.
TCCAATTTCGCCCAGTCATCCTGTCCCTGTATCTCGTATTCGTAGCTCATGATATGTCCGTGACGTTGTGAGCAATCGATTGGCTCCCATTGGAAACTGAGAGATCGTTCTAAAGCATAGCTTAGTTGCAAATTGAGCGGTGGCGCACTCGGAGGTTGCTGTTCTGTGGCTATCTCTTTCGACTCTTCTGGCCCTAATTCTGTGGTACGTGCACGTACTCGTACTTCGTACAAAGAAAATGGTAGCAATCCAGTCAATGTATAGTCCAAATCCTTGTGGTTGTAGACGGTTACAAAATCACGGCTCACGTCACGTGGTTCTTCGTCCGGACAAGCTAATCGATGTTTCAGTCGATAGCTTATATCATAGCCGACAATTGAGCCACGTTGTACAGACGGCGGAAGCCATTCAACATGTATTTCGTTAGGGCTTTTAGCGCGCAAACGAAGATCTCGAACTGAACTTGGGATTCCTTGCTTAGTAGTTATCACCTGTTCTGAACTCCATGGACTTGACCCTATCTGATTGGTGCATCTCAGCTTAAAAGCCCAGCGAGTATTAGGATCGGAAGAGAAAGTGTAATCAGTCTGATCTCCAGGTACTGACACAATGCGTTCGTTTTGTCCACCTACCCGATAAGCAAGGTCATAGTTTAGTTGGTCACATTGCCATGTATCTTTGGCCGGTTTAGCCCACGAAACTCGAACTTCATTAGTGGTTGGAGCATCTAAACGAAGAGCATGTGGTGGTGCCGGTGGTGCGGAACATCGAGTCCGAGCTCGAACTTCTGGACTCGGAGCGGATTGTTCATTTTCCGGTGACACAATGCATAATCGAAAGTCTACTATGCTGTTTGTTGGAAGCTAAAACAGGAATATTGTTGAAAGCAAAAGAATTTCACAAAACTAGATTTAATAACATTTTCCGATCTTAGTTTGTAACGCAAAAATGAGCAAAACATTGGAAGAGTGCTCTCAAGTGCTTCCATATGAACTTGGCAGGCCTGCCCCTAAATGCTGAAAACTAATAAAGACGTGTAAAAAGCTGGTAATATTGGTACCCGATCAACCTGAGCAGTGTACACTCGATGCCCAGGATGTGCCGGAATGCGGCGATTGTACTGCTTCCATACGCCGTCATCAAGACAATATTCGATGACGAACCCACTTACTTCACCATCTGGTGCATTCCATTCCAACGTCACTGACGTCGCTTGCTCTTCAATTACTCGTGGAGTTACCATCGAACCACTCAATGGTGCTGAATCGGTCTGCACCTCCATCGACGTACCCTGGTGATAGTGAGTAGCGTCAGTAGTGGCGTCCACGGTTATATTGTAACGCGTGTTAGGTGACAAATTATCGATATTATACTGCAACGTAGATCGATCCACTGTGAATGTTATCGGCTTAGCATTGTCTTCCAACAAAGGGGTCACGTGAATTCGGTAACCAAGAACACGAGCTGCATCACTAGGACGCACATTCCATCCAATCAAGGTACTATTCGTTCTTCCACCTAACTTCCTCAATGAAATCACCGGAGCAGGACCTTCACTAATCTGGCCTACTTGAGGTTCGCTCCACGGAGACCAAGTTCCACTTCGATCACCAGCTGACATCTATAACATAATCATTGTATATTTGTAGAAATGAGCGGTTGTCTGTGACAACGTTTTACTAAAAAAAATTAAATATTTAAAAGTTCAGACCATGAAGGTGTATTGCTTCTCGGGTTCCAAACCATTAATTCTGCCGCAATGTAATTTCGCACCGCTCGGTTTTTGAGGAAGCTGCTGCATACGTACGAGTTCGTCACCGCATGGATTGTATGAGGGGAACTGGCGTTCTTGATATTGCTTGGCACCTGCTATTGCATACCTGCATTTGTACTTATCGATGTAACCGGATGATGGGTAAGGCTCTTGCCAAACCAAATCTGCGTTATCCGTTCCGGTACTTAAAATTCGAACCATCGGTGGTGCTCGGATCTGAAAAATTGATCGATTTCATGGGGGAATTTTACTGTTCTGCTAGTTTGCAAATTGAACATTGTCTTCGAAGTTTGACGTACATCAGGTGCAGCGGCAGTCTGGAACTGAACCGGCTCCGACCATGGTCCTGGATCTTTCCGTGTAAATGCTCTTATCCGCACGGAATACTTTGTATACGGTGCAAGACCAGTGATTTTGGTTCTGGTACCTCTAACAGCCTGTTTGATTGTCCCATCAATTTGATAATCACGTCGCTCCAAAAGTTTTGCTTCGAATTCATATTTCGTTATTTCACCATTTGTTTGTAAGCATGCAGGTGCTTGCCAAACCACGGCTACTTCAGTGGGTAATACTTTGGTTACACGGATATAAATTGGTGCACCACTTGGTGCAGCCTCTTCAGTTTGCACTTCTTCACTCACACGTTTTCCTGAAATGTTATTCGAAATTTTATCTTCCATACCACAAGTCCATATTCTAATCCAGCATTTTTTTATAGAAGTTTGGAATTAAAGCCGTATAATGAATAGTTTGTAATGAACCTATAGATGGTCAATTACGTGAAAACACGTGTTTAAAGTGACTTGTCCTACCACACATTTCAACCTATTAGAACTGAAAGATTGAAATGAGAAGTCTTACCGGCAATATTTGTTTTTGCGGCAACAGAGATGCGATATTTTGAATGTGGTAAAAGGCCTCGAATGGTAAATGAAGGCTTATCACTTGTCACCGTTATGGGTCTCTCTGTCACTTGATCGCACATACCTCTGAAGTATCTCTCATTTATAGAATAGCTCCACTTGAAGTATTTGAAAAAATAACTGAAACAGATCCAGACTGACAATTGCGGATTTTTAAGCGTAACCAAGACAACTCACTTTGATAATAACTGATACGTTACTTCGTAACCTGTAATTTGCCCATAAGGATTCTGCGGTTGCCTCCAGGAAAGTTGAAGAGTATCCGATGATTGCGGATAAATACGCAAGTCCGAAACCGGTCCAGGTGCTAGAAAAAATTGGAAAGAATGTATTCCTTCATCAGATATATGCTATGAGGGTAAGCAGGAATGCAATTAATTATACAAATATGTTGAATTAGGAGAAACAGATGACCCGGGCACTGTTTGTTCTATTGTTTGAATTTAAACTTAAAAAAATTCAGCATACCTGTTCCTTGTGTCTGTACAGTAACCGGATGTGACCACTGCGTTTCGCCTGCTGGATTAGCAGCTTGCACCTCGAATGTCCACTGAGTGTATGGCTCAGAATCGAAAATTATATGATTTTCACCACGTGTCAAATTTTTGAAACCTTGATTACGTGGAGTGCTGTATTTTACGACGTACCATAATTTATTACAGTTCCACTCTGATTCATGCAATGCCTAAAGCATAAATATCCTTACCACAGTACTGTAATTTCTGACATTTCGTGCAGTTTATATTCCTTAGAATATCTTCTGTAAGTTGTAAAATCAACGATGGACTTGAGAACTTGGAATTTGAATGAATCAAATGAATCTAAAATTTAGGATATATATTGGCGAGATTTCGCTGAATGTGCATATGGATTCAATGCTTCATTATACATTTCAAAATGAACCTTCCAGGATACACGGATTTGTGTGGGACCAAGTGAAGTTGCTCGTACGTCAAAGGGTGCACGACGTGGTACTGAACATTTCATCTGCGTCTGAACATTGACTGCTGATGATGAATAAGCAATACCATTGTTAGCATCTACTGCATGGATTCGAATCTGATAATTGTGACCAGGAGGCAGGTTACTGAGTTCGATGCTGTAAGGTCGTTGCCAACCTATGTATGGCACCTGAATGATAGCATTTTCATGTTAAAGGTTATGTGAAATTCGAATCTGAGGCATAAATAAGAAATTTAAATTCCCAAAATTTAAAAATTATCATACTTCTTCACGGAGCTTTTGCCAGGTTGTATCGACCGGAGTTCGATATTCAATTCGATAAGCTTTAATGAGGTCATCCACTCGCTCTTTGCTCGTCCATGTGAGGACCGGAATTCCGTGTAGATAGCTCATCGATGGTCCAATGATCAATTCACCAACAGGTGGTGTTCGAACAGAAGCAATCTGTGACCATGCTGATGTGCCTGCTGAATTCTTTGTACGGATTCGGACAGACCACTGCTGGTTTGCCTCTGAATCCAGCACATGAGATGTTTGATGTCCGCTGAGAAGCACCGGTGCGACACCTTTCGGTTCCATTATCTCAAGTTCCACCTGTATATCGCTACACTGCCAGGTACTTTGAGGTGGTTGGGCCCAGCTAATCCGGATATGACGTGGATCAGCAGCAAGCACTTGTAGATGCGACGGAGGATGGGTCGGTGCTAAATTAAGAAATCCTTCTGCTTAAAGCTTAATGAACAGCTTCAATAACAAGCATACTTTAGTTCATTATACATTAATTAATTTGCAGGGTATTCTTTATCTTTTTTGTATGAAAAGCTGTCAACGAGAAAGAATCGTGGAAGTAGTCTTCCATGGTCCTTTCTCAGGTGCGAACCACATAGTGAGGTAAGAATGATTTCAGGTGAAACAAGGTTCCGAGCTGATAATTCCGATTAAAGTTTCATGTAAAACTAAAGAATCAATGGACAGGAATGTTCCAGAATCTTACCGGAACAAACGGTTCTTGCTGATGCTTCCGGACTGGTATACATGACGTAAGAGTTCCTGTCAAGCACTTGGATTTGTATGCGGTACATGCTACCTTGTTGCAGGCCTGTTAGTTGTTGCACATAATGTTTGTTATCACCCACAAATGGCACAATCTGACTGAAAACGACTGATCACAAAATGCACTTCCAAAAAAAAAAAAAAACTTCAAAAAGTTTTCATTGGACCGTAAAATTTTCGAGGAAAACTGTTGGGAAGTGCAGAAGTGCAGAAATGCATAGGTGAGTTCCATCCCTTCTTTCATTCCCAAACGTTCATTTGCAACAGAAAGAAATCACCCATAAGAAGTCCAACCAGTATTATCTGTTCGATACTGTATGCGATACCCGAAGATACCATGGCTAACACTTTCGCTCTTCCATTCTACGGATAAATCGCCATCACGTGCGTGTACACGTAAACCCGAGATAAGTTCTGAAACTTGCCATTGAAGACCTTCTTGTCGGTAAACGACAATTCAAAAATACCAGCATGCATAGCATAAATAATAATTACCAGTAATGTTGCATAAATCAACAGCATATTATCATGCCACTATTCGACGGTATCACAGAGTAATTTACAGTAAGCCAAGAAATCATGCTCATTTCAGTGAAGCAAATTGCAGCATAACCAATCAAGTTGCTGACTGCATTTCTTTTCATGAAATTCAATCTCGGATAAATTGTTATCCCAGAAGAAAATCATCAAGATATTTGAAAACTACTGGCAATTTCGAAATACTAATATAACATTGTTTATTTTCAAAAGATGTCTGTCCTGTGGTCCTTGGTCGGTGGATATCTCAACGAGTCTCCTCATTTGACCCTTTCTCATAACAATTCTCCACTTTGCTCGGTTTCGAGCGATCTGTTCCCACATTCTGCCGCATATTTCTTTAATTTGGTTGGTCCACCTTTTTGGACGTCTCCCGTGTGGTCTTTTAACCCCTCTCGGATACCAGTCAAGGACTTTGTGATCCACCGACCATCCTGCATGCGGCATACGTGTCCCGCCCATTTCAACCTACTCGTCCTGATTTCCTGTGCGATGCTGGATAGATACTCCACTTGAAAAACGGACTTCTCGAATCAAATCATGTAAGGTTTATAAATAATTTTTAGTCGTAGATGTCTGTCGATTGATCGCGACTAGGGTCTGCCTTCACGTGAACACCTACGCACAAACTATTTTTGAATGGTAAATGAATGATACCAAGCATACCTTGATCAGCTGATCGTCGTAACTGTGAATGCCTTGTCATAAGTAAGTAGTTAATCAAAGTGAAAAAATTCAAGCTTGGGGATGAACATTAATAAGTGCAGCCGAGATAGCAATGATTGCTTTATGTCGTGCAGAAATAAAACAAAATTATTGCACAAATTAAAGAATCAAAAAGAATTCAAATGATTGAAATTCAATTGCAAAAGAGATGATTGCTTAGGATAAGAGGTTATGTGATTCAAACGGGGTGAGAAGAGTGTGGCATCTGCTTCACACCACACGGCACACGTAATCAAACCTTGATTAGGATGACGAGAAATAGCAATGTCGTGATTTTCATTCCATGAACGACACCAGAAGTCTACACGTGGGTCACAGATACTACGTAGAACACGAAGACCCTTGAATACTAAAATGGTAACGCATCACTTACCGATAACAAACGCTCAGTCACTGGGAAATATCATTTCATATCACGTTCACAGCTTCTGAACGGGCAAATTAGATCAAAACACGTGAAATGGCTGGCGGACCAGGTTCAAGTAATTAATTTGATTTATAATGCCATCATATCATTTTTATCTACATTGACCTTTGAAATGATAGCAACACTTCATCCAAAGACAATGACCCATCTTGTGGATGCGCAACTCCAGAAGATTTCAAAAATTTTCCTCTTTGTATAAACGAACCTCTCTCCATCAAACTATTAAACTATATGAATTAACCTTTCTCCATTAAACTATTCCTATTTCTAAAATGAAATAAAAAATGGTAAATGAAACGAATATCAGCAAGGAATCAAATACCAAAGATCAGGGATTGCTAAAAATTCCAATAAAATCAAATTAGAAAAAAAAAAAAATGAAAGGAAACATTCAAAATTGACGATTGAAGAGCGTGTAACTGCAAATAAAATCCTGAAGTGTTTTTAAAATTGAATTTGCGGCAAATCTCCAACGATCACCACCCTTGGATCATCCTAGTATTCCTTACCAAAACTGTCTTCCACAGAAGGACAGATTCTACTTTAAATTCTAATTCCATCAGAAATTAACCTAAATTTCAACAATACCTTTTGAAGTACTTTGAAGATTTACAGGTGCGCTACTGGGTCCCGTTCCAGCTCGGTTACCGCCACGCATTTCCACATGCCACTCGCCAGGGACGCCATTCTGGAAATTGAACTGACGTTGCCCACCAGGAACACGTTCCGAGAACGGTGTTCCGCTTTGATATCCTGTTATTAGAAAATACGGCTCACATTCACGACTCTCCTCACCCGACCAATTCCAAGAGAGTTTAATTCCTTCCGCTACACTTTCCAAGCGTAAATCCTGAGGTGAACTATTTGGTACTGAAAGAATAGTTGGTATACGTAAGTGATAATATTCGTTTCGTTAAAGTCAGGTCACGTACAAACTAGAAGCCTAGCAACTTCAAAAAACGAAATGCGATGAAATAAAGTTGAAAAGAGCGAGTTTCTTGAAGCTAATGAGCAAACTTGGCTTTAACACTCTATCTGAAATCATTAAAGTAGATTTTTAATTAGAATTGTTTCTGTGGACACCTTTCCGTGATGTGGTGAAAGCATACCCTGACAGTGAACAGTGAAGCTAGTTGCTTCTGAGGTAGCAAGAATCCTTCTTGACTGGTCAATAGCTGAGACCTTAACATAGTAATACTTATTGATTTCTAGATTAGCTAACTCCCGTCGGAAATGAATTTCTGAGGGTGAATGAGGGTGATAACCGTCAACTTGTCGCCAATCACTATCTGAACTCGAACGTAGGTCGATCTGAAAATTCAAAAAGAAAAAATTTCATAATTCAACAAATGACAACCGAGGCAAAAGCGTGTTTCAAAGGGTCAACAACCAAAAATTCACTATCGCCATCACAAACAATGAAGTTGCTAGCTACGATTGCAGCAACTTTCACCAATAAATTACAACGAACCTGATAGGCTGCAATATTTGATGAATCGCCAACAACAGTCCAATAAAGCAGAATACGTGATCCACGTTGCTCGATACGTGGTTTATCAATACCGAGAGGCGGCTTCGACATGCTACCTAAGTGACCATTTTAACTTCTTCACAAGATTGAATATTTCCTTCATTTCAATTAGTTTGGAATAACAGCGGAGCCAAACAAAAATAACTGTAATAAAATGAAACGTGCCAAACTGGAAAATTGAAATATTTGCAAAAGTGCACAAAGAAGTTTGCAGCGATAGAAAAATGCTAAGCATGCATGCTGTAATGCAACAAGTAAGCAAATATTTAGTACCACACTTTGCTTAGTTCACTCGCGAAGTCTCAGAAAGAAGAATGCCTTCTATTCGTTCACAGATTCTGAAAAAAGGGACGACAGAATTCATCAGGATAAGCCTTACAAAAGACAAAAGTTTTTGTAGTAGAGTTAAATCGCTGAAATGTTTCAATTTAATCTCATTGGCGCTTGTTAAACGTGTTAGCAACCACACATGTCAGCACAATCCTTGTTACGTCCTCTCACCTCGTTTATAATTCCTTTCCGGAAGCATTTCAGCGTGGTCCACGTGTTCAGTACGCTCCTGTTTAAGTCGTTCTTGCTCTTTGCGATCTGCTCCTCCTGAATTCCATCCTTGTGCCGCTTCTATCTCTTTTTGTCGCTGCTGGTGAACAAATTGTTGACGACGTTCTAGCTCTTCCTCCCACTGCTGCCATCGAAGCATCTCCATACGTTGACGCTCCATCTGCCGTAGTTGCAACTCCAAACGTTCATTTTCCCTATCCAACCTGTCATGTCTTCTTAGCCACTTTCTACGCTGGCATTCTTTGATCCTCAGTTCCTCCTCTATTCGTTTTCTCTCAAATTCATTTTTCAGTCTAATTCGTTCACTTTCATCCTTCGTTGCTGTTTTTTCTTGCTGCTCCATCTTTACTCTCGTATCAGGCATAATACGGTCCCGGGATAACTGGGGACCATGGAGAGAAAAAACCTTGAATGCAGGTATACCCAGTCCACCCAGCTCAGTTCCAGCACGGACGGAAATGTTGTAGATGGAATATGGCGACAGTTGACTAAGGACAGAGGAGAAGAACGACCCTGGCACCTTTTCAGTTCGCACTTCTCTTGTGTGTAGATCTTCTAGGTCAATCTAAATTGAACCAACTAATTAAGTAAAGAAAACTAATTTCACATTCACCATTTTTCCATTGTTTTTCTGCAAAAAAAGGAGAGAGAGAGAGAGAGAGAAACGGTGCTATGAGAGAGAAAGACTTTTGGAAAAAGAAAATGTCCCAAATAGAAAAGCAATCCGGAAAGAATGCAGAGAAAACGTCGGTCATGCAAAATAGTACTTGTGCAAATGAAATATTGAAAGAAGAGAAAAAGGTGCCTGATAAAAGGGAATGTGCTTCGTGTTTAGGGGTGGTAACCAGTGAAGCTCAATGCTGGATGCGTCATGAGAGTTGATCCGGAAATTGTGCGGTGATGTTTGTGCGAGTGGTTTCCCTGAAATGGATATCTTCGAACCACCACCACCACAACTAAAAAGTACAATTAATTCGAAGCGTCCTTTTCGTCTGTGGTTCACAAATTTCAGACCATGTCACAAAGCGCTGCAGGTGAAGTTCTCATGGATGATTTCAGGAAAGCAGGGACTGACAAACTTCAAGCCATCAAGGCATGCTTTCATCGGGTTCACCCACAAAGATAAAATGACGGAAAATAGCGGAAACGAGAGAATGCATGCTTTCAGGAATGAACTGCATGCGGAACATACAACAGGCGATCGATTACGATTTAATTAGGCGATCTAATAGACTAATTAAACAGGGACTTTAAACAGTACCAGCTTCAACAAGGATGAAGAACAACGGGCTCCCGTGAGTTGTCCACTCGCCGTTTTTTAACTCATATATCACCTGAAATAATCGCAGAATGATTTACAGTTTGTGTTAGCAACTGATCACAGAATCTCCTGAGTGATTACTCTGATCTCCCTCTCTTCCTCTCTTCCTCGCCCTCTCTCTCTCTCTCTCTCTATTTACTTGAAACACTAATTAGAACATACATCGGCAGTGTATTGCACCCCAAATGAAAGTTTGGATAAATCATAGCAAAAGTCTTCCGGATCTGCAATTTTTTCCAGACATTTGAAATAGTCAGGTTCTTCGAGGATACGTGTCCAATGATCGCCAGCACTCTTCTTATAGGATAACCTGAAAATCAGATATGGGCATTTTGAAATTCTATGCAGGAACTTTGTTCAATTTAAGTTTTAATTGAAGCGATCGATACCAAAAGAGAAATGTAAAAAATAGAGTGATAAAAATGAGTTCACTTGAATTTGGCGACTTCTCCAGCATGTTCAGGCAGTGGTGTCCAAGCTAGGTATGATTTCGGTGGTGATAAAATGATCCGAAGCTGGTATATGTTATGGTCGTCTAAAACAGTCATGAAAAGAGGAAATAAAGATTATAAAAATTTTAATTAAATTACTTCCATATTTCACAAACTAATTAGCTTTTTTCTTTCTCAATTCTTCATTATCATTCAAACAATTAGAAAGTTTCGCGGGGAAATAAACTTTGAAAAAACTTGAAATTGGAAATCATGAAACCAATTAGATGTCGATAGAAAGGGAAAAGAAGAGGGAGAAAGAGAGAAAGAAAAAAGAAACTTTTGCAATTGACAAAACAAATTTAAAGTAATAAGCATGAAATGTACTTAACATCAGAAATCAGAGTATTAGCAGATTCTCAGTTTTATTTCGCCAAACTTGATATGCATACTGTTTGATCTTTTGGTAGTAGAGTGGTTAATGGTGACTGTCATTGATGATAAGAGCAAAGGTCACTGGTATTGTTGACGAATGTTAGTTTAGTTTGAAGTAGAAACGCAGGTAGCATTTTTAGTGTCATAAGGAAGTAAATTAAATGAATGAACGACAGCTTAGAACCTATTGAGGCAAAGTTCGCAGAACTGTCCTGTTGGTCAGTCCCTTGGACCGATAATATGCATTGGATCTTTTCAAATTGTGCTTAATTTGCTGCAAACTTGGCCATAGCAGTAAATATTTCATTCAAGTTTATTGAAGGAAACTTGAAAACTGCCAGAGAAAAAAAGGTGTCGAAGGTGAGAGAGTTTCGTTAAAGATCAAAGAATTTAGAAGCTCTAACCATTTTATACTTCCGGTTCTTCGACTGTCACCAACTTTGGGTGGATTTTCCTTTCTTTCATCATATGCTATGCGTTATACTTATTGCTAGATAAGCTAATTTCATTTACAAATGCTTAATTTACTAGGTTTGAAGTTCTACCTGTTCGGTTAATTTGGCCATTTATATCAACTTTCTGTTGTCTTTTGTCAACAAACAAAAAGCAGGCCGCATTTTATAGCAGCAACCCTACGAAATAGCAGTCCCACTGACTTAATGCTAAATGTCCGACAAGCAGGTAAGCAATAACCTTGCACAAAGATTAGTTCGTAAACAATGAAATGTGGTCAATGGGAGTAGCTTCTGACCGGAATGACGTGTCAACGTTGAATAACTTCCGCTACGTTTGTTGGATTCAGACTTGTTAGATAGCATTCATTTGTTATGGAACAAGAGCAACAAGTATTCTATGAAGCTGTTCGTTAACAAACATTTTATCCATCCGTCCGTCCATCCATCCAATTTGTACTTTCTTACCTTTAATCAAAAACTGACCTTTTGATCCTGAATGCGCTTCAGTTGCAGCATTCATAATTTCACTCCATGAACTATGTCCGTGACCTGCACGTGAGCGAACTCGAAATGCATATCGTGTCTCTGGGTCTAAGTCATCCAAGGTTACTGTATTTCGTCCCACGTATGATGCAGTTTCAGGTTGCATATCTTTTTCTATATTCCAGTACTGAAAGATATATTCATATCTTCATTTGACAGTCAACCGATACAATTAAACTTTTTTCTCAACCTGAAAATGACTGCGGTAACTACAACAATCGAAGAGATTGATTTCCGAAGCTTAAAATCGAACAATGGATAAATAGGAAACGAGAAGTAAGCATGGCTGTGGGGAAATATTTTTGCACGTGGGAACAAATATTGACTGCACGTGGGAACAAATATTTTTTCTTCGGTTCACACTTTATTTACTTTGTCACGTACATAACTTTTGCTACCTAAGCTTACCAATTCGATTCTGTATTCCTGCTATGAATCCATTCATTTTCATTACAAAGAAGTGAAATTCTTAGGATTACATCATTTCTAAATTGTCCAATGAGAATATTGAGGAAAAGAATTAGATGTAACCGTGTATTCATAACCGTCAATTGGCCCGTAAGTCTCATCGCAGCGTGGTTTCTCCCACGTAAACTGAATAGTAGTCTCTGAAACAACGTTGGTTCGTACGTTTTGCGGAATGCCAACATCACCAATGCAAGAATTCGACGCTGCTGAACCAACTATGATCTGAAGTCTGACATAGTAAAATATAAAGGAACAGAATAAGCTATTCTTATATTTCAGTGCCACTGAAATTGCACTTTCCATTGTCAAAATACCCTTAACAGAAACCGGTGTGCAGCGTAAGTATATCATTTTAAATTGATGAATCGAGAAGGAAATCATGGAAAGTTTTGGAAGTCGGAATATGAATTGCGGACCTCAGCTGTCTTGGCAACCGTGTTGAGCGTATCATCAACTGCCAGGATCCGGAACGAATACAATGAGCCGTCATACATTCCGTCGAATTCAGTTTGATAATCATCCGCCTCATCATCCACCATCAAATCATCATACTTTCGCCATCTGAAGCATTGAAATGAGTTATCCCTTCAGGTAATTCAATTACCCTCTAAGAAGGCCACGTTTCACCGCTGTATTTTAATTTCATTCAAATTATCAATTTCTGAAGAGCGATTGGTAATAATGGAAATGAACTGACTCAGTTTCATTTGGCAGGCGATATTCAATGATAAACTTGAGAATCGCTTCACCAGGTAGCAACGGTTTCCGCCATTGTACCGTAAACTGTTGCTCATTCCCTGGAGTAATTGTTGGCTTCTCTTTCCAGTCTACACCTGCACTTTTTGCCGTTTCAGCAAGTAATTTATAGACCATTTTCGGTTCATGATCCACAAACGCCACTACACCTATGTCGTATTGCGTATTCGGTTTTAACCTAGCAAAAATATGACTGTTAGCCAAGGGAGTTACACGTGCTCTTTCCACCGTCTGACCCTCACCATCCACTTCAACGGCCGTCAACTGAAATATGTAAGAGTTTGTTCGGTTTGCTCTCGAATTTATAATGGACAAGAATGGAGATGTTGAATAAAAGTGAAAATGGTATGAGGAGAGGGTGAACGATTACAATAGGAAACTATTCCTTTGGTACCAAAAACTGATATCAGTGTACCTCATAATGTTGCAGCCGCTCGTCATCATGTGGTTGCCAGGTGATCCGTATTTCTGAATCAGTCCGATAATCCATTTCTATTTCATTTGATTCATTTGGAGCTGAAACAAAACTCACTGGGAATGTTTTGAATTAATTCAAACTTAATAAAAGATTCCGACATATGGTTTGCTAGCAAAACAAGTCCGCTATCCAAGTAGTGCCAACCTTCGCCCTCAGTCTTTGCTATAAGCAGATGATCATTCCATGGACCTAAAGTGCGCAAACGATCAGCAGCTCGAACACGGACCTGATATTCGGTTCCGGGCAAAAGATTGGTAACGCTAACTGATGGATGTGTCACTGTTTGTCGATGAACGTCGAATTTCGTCTCGACACTAGCTAACTGAAATTAATTGACCGGGTTTTGGTTAATGAAGTGAACTGTGGCTATAAAGAAGTTTTGAGATCAGTAATGCTGTTAATTTGGAAAGGTTATTAAAACGAACAAGTTGCGTTGAAAATAATAAAAGTGTTTGTGAGCAAGACAACCTCAATATGGTACTCGCCAACGGAGCCACATTCTGGAGGTTCCCACGATATAGCAATACTGTATTGACCTTTTTGGGTCACTTCGAGATTTCGCGGAGCTGTTAGCTCATCTGAAATTAAAAAATAGACACTTTATCAAACAAAATTTAGACAGCGTATTTTATTCATAAAGCATTATTTGGCTTTTTGTGAATTATCAGTTAGTTACCTTTAATACAAATAAAACTGACCCAGTGAGCTGCTCAAATGAAAAGATCGCCTATATTTGACCTTACTGTTAATCCTTATAATACTGAACTTGGCATTGCGGATTATTGACATGAAAAAAGAAATATGGATACGTGGGAAAACCAACCTGATTCACATTTAATGCTAACCATTTCATTTCGTGCACGTATTTCTGGGGTTTCCACCAGAATTTTGCCATTTTTACCTAACACTTTGATACGTACAAAATAAGCAATTCCAGTTGGTAGACGTGGAATCTGAAAATTCTGATCAGTCTCAAAGTGAATTTTTTGTGAGAAAAATTTAAAATGATCGAAAAATGCGATATTTGAATTATCATATGGGGTCATCCATCAGTGATCAATTTCTAATGAAATTTTATAACCAAAAAGGATCAAAACAATAATCGAAATTACCTGTACTCTGTATTGTAAATTAGGCCCTTTATAAGGGATGATACCGTCGTGAACATTCCACTGCGTATCCTTTTCTGCACGGTATTCCACCGCAAATCCTCCAACACTATCGTCTGGGTGATCACCGGTCTGAATACCTTCCCACTCAACCGTCAGCAAACTTTGGGACCCACCAATTTCTCGCCGCAATCGAGTGCGAGGTTCGTTACCTGGAAAACTGGTGACTTCCATATCCAAGAATAGCAATCAGTGATATAAACATCAAATGAAAAGTTCAATTAACGGAATTATGACGTGGTACATGCAAACGGGAAACTGAACTCTTCCCCTCATTTAATTTCGTATTGAGTAATACTTTTTTAGGAAGAAAATTTTGAAAAATCAAAAATTAATTTGGAACAATTTGAAAAAGTAAGCTATCCAGTGCCGATCACTGTAGTTATTGTATGTGCAAATGCCTGCACAATAAGCATATTAATTAATTCACTTAAAAAATTGATTGGCGCATAAAACAGAAGTGCCCTATGGTCATCAGCATTTGATAAAGGGAACCTATGGAATTGCTGTTATGAATGAAAATAAAGGGAAACCTCTTATCGTATAAATGAGAATCAACGCGACGAAGAGCTTCTGAAGGCTCGACGAATACGCGCGCATCCTGAAATTACAAGAATTTCTGCTTAGTAGTGTTTTGGAACTGAACAAATCGCGACACTGTAGAAGTGTACATGAAACGATGCGAAATCGTGGAAGATTGAGAATCAATCCTTCGTATCATTTCGGTCTTCATAAAAAGTTTTGATTAAGGCTTCTAAGACGAATAGTTGAAAGTGTTGTATAAATGAGCAGAGAAGAAATTTAAATCACCAATAATTATAGATTAGTTGTAAATATCGAGGCAAAGGTCACGCGGTTAAGCACCTACTGTTGAACTTGAAATGCCTAATCACTTATTTATCAATCAAGCAACTGAAAATGATCATTTCATCCTCGGATAAAATTCTTTCTATAAGAAACTTTGCGGAAAGCCAGCAATGTAAAAATTCAAGTAGCTTTAAAAACTGACGATCCGTGTTCAGGTGAATGGAATCATACGTCAAATAGATACTGTAACTTGCAAGTTAGGTGAATGGGATTATACGTCGAATAGATACAGTACCTTACAAGTTAGGTGAATGAAATCATACGTCGAATAGATACTGTACCTTATAAGTTAGGTGAATGAAATCATATGTCAAATAGATACTGTAACTTACAAGTTAGGTGAATGAAATCATATGTCAAATAGATACTGTAACTTACAAGTTAGGTGAATGGAATCATACGTCAAATAGATACTGTAACTTGCAAGTTAGGTGAATGGGATCATACGTCGAATAGATACTGACCCTTACAAGTTAGTTGAATGGAATCATAAGTCGAATAGATACTGTACCTTACAAGTTAGGTTAATGGAATCATATGTCAAATAGATACTGTACCTTACAAGTTAGATGAATGGAATCATACGTCGAATAGATACTGTACCTTACAAGTTAGGTGAATGGAATCATACGTCGAATAGATACTGCAACTTACAAGTGTCACATGATCTGATTTCATAACCATCTTCGCATCGTGATGAAGTGGAAATTCCGTTTATAAAAGTTTAGAAGTGGCGAAATTTCAATTCCTCTCAAATGCAATTTCAATTTCTTTCACAGCAGAATTAAATATAAACTGATGGAAATGTTCACTTGATATTTGATAAAAAAGGACTAGCTCATTGTTTCATGTGAATTTCTCGAGGACACTAGTGAGGGGTTATACCGCATTACGTCAGGATTCTACTCCAACATTACGGTGCGAGCAATCCGAAGGTGTCCGGATGTGGCATGCTAATGGCGTTTTCATTTTTTCCTCCAACTTTTTCAATCTTCTGCTTATTACTCAATTGAATTCCTAATCTGTGACCTTTGGTTAAGGTTAAAAATCAAGGATCTACAATGACATCCTCTGAAGATTACGTTTGTCAAAATCCCGCATCAATCAGATGGAATACACCCATGATCATGATTAAGCGTGTGAAACAATGAAATTCAAAAGATTGCAATTAAAAATTACCATTCACTTGCAATGCTAGTAAGTCCTCTTGAACTTTAACCGGACGGAAAAGAGCGAGAAATTTCGTTGAATGTATTGACGCAAACAAAAATGAAGGAAAGCATTCGCGGAAAGTTTAACAATGCCTTTTAAAACCTCTCCTTGCTCCCAACAGCTTTAAACTATCGAAATCTGTGCAATCAATGGGGTCTGAAGACCAATTTATTAGCAGTCAAACAATTAATTTGTGTTTTTGTATTGCTTTTTTTTTTCACCGCAATCGACAGAAATGATTTATGAATTGTGTTAGTCTATTGTAGAACTAATTTACGACATTCACAACAATCATCGCTGTCTTCTGGATTGAAACGAATTCAAATTTTATCATCAATTCTTTCCTCTTTAGCAATTTGAAACATTTTGAAAACCTTTCAATTCAAAATGACACATCTATTTACCTCCAATAAATAATTTCTCTATTTAAAGACCACACGAAGTAATAAATTAGAAATGCAGGTGTACAGTTATTCAGGTTCTCCAAGGTACATTATACCTAAAAAGTGAAAATGCTCAATGCAAGGTCACCACTAATGTCATCCGCACCCTAAGATCAGGATCAATCAGCAAGTTTTTCAGGTTACAATGTCAACCGAACCAATCGATCAAAAATTAATTAAATAGAAATTCTTAACGGATGGCAGTGTTCACAAGAGAGGAATGGACTGAATCAATCAATTCTTTTCAAGGAAAAAAAAACAAATAGAAAAATAATGAACGCAAAGAATTTCATTTGAGTGAAAGATGAAAGTTTACGGTTGCAATAAATGTTGAGAAATTAAATTCGAATTTTTAAGTGAAACAATGCTTCAGTTATGGAAAGTTTGAAAACAGAACGACAAAAATTGTCTTAGGGGAAAATTAATATAAGCAAACAATTTCAGGTTGATAATGGAATTTAAATTTAAAATACCCCACTGGAAGGGTTATTAAAAATAAGTTGCAAAAATTCATGAACAAGTTCAATTAGCTGAGAAAATCCAATCTGACGAGGTTTATGAACTATAATTCAAACGAAAGTAAAGCAAAGCAGCGGAAAAATGTTTTTGAATTTCTTCCACACAAATGATTTCATCCCAGGCGATTTCAAAAGGTTTAGCAGAAAATGTTCAATAAAATTATATTTCTTTCTCTTTCGCAGCAAAGGTAAGAAATGTTTTCATTCGAAGATTGTTCTTATAAACTCCCCAGCCCTTCTACAACTGCCAATAATCAGTTGTAGAAAAAACTCATTGGAATACTTTTGTGCATTACTCCCTCAAAATTGTGGCGGCGGAAAGATCTGATGGTAAGGGTGAATGGATAGGGTGGATGAAGTATTCGGTACCACAGCGGTTGATTAAATTTTCCGGAAATATTTCAATGATTTTTGATTGCATTGAGGAAATTTACACCAAACAATTGCTTCACATTCCACTTTGATACCGTAATGATTAATTTAATAATGAAACGCTCATTGATCAAATTTCACAGTCACTTAAATTATTAGCACAAAATTAACAATTAATTAATTCATTTGTGGCATTAATTTTTGTAAATTTTTTACTGTTTTACAAAACTTTTTAAGTGCTAAATTTTAATTCATTCTCATCTTTTGAAGTTGTTCTGCTGAGAGCAAAACTTCTGAATCGTCATCCTAGACACACTCAATGCTGAATCCTTGAATTGTTAAAATTGCATAATGTGGATGAAGTGAAAGTAGGTGTACTGGACCTGTAATTCGCGCATTACTCCACATCACTATCTGCAGCACATAATCACTTTAATGGTAGGAAAGATTGCATAGATTGAATTCAAACATGTCTTTCAAAGGTGCTATGAAACACTGCAAGGGTTTGAAGGAAATTAGCAGTTGGTTGGAAGAAATGCCTGAAGCGAACCACCTTCTCTATCCCACCTCATCATATTTGATGAAAATTTTTCGTTTGCTACATGAAAAGTGGTAATTACCATTTCATGGATTATTAAACACCTTAAATTAAGTCCGTTAAAATTGAAAAATCAAAGAATAACGCAACAACGTCCATTTCTATAAAAAAATTTGACATTTTCATTTCAAATTTAAAATGATGACTTCCAAAATTTGCCGCTATTTTAATTATTTTTCAAATATAAAAGTCTAAAATTTTTATTAAATAATACATACGAACCTACACTAATACGTCAGATTCATGTGAGGATCAACATCAGCTAGGTGGCGCAGTGATCGCTTAATGAATTTAAGCGTGAATTTATCGATTAGCAGATAGCATTCTCGGAATAAATTTCACAACAGTTTTTTTGAGAAAGCCAATGATAATTCCTTACATATCATAACGGTGATAATTTCATTTCATACTATTCTCCCAATTTCATTTACCTTCTCTCTAACCTTTAATATGACCTCACAGCCACCTGTAGGATGATATCAAAAGGAACTGTTTTGCTCGAACTGATTGAATTGAAGTGATTGGAAGAGGAAAATCCCAGAAGAGAGGAAAACCTGGTTGATTTATACATTTCATTTGTTCAGTAAACTGCAGCAGCAGCAACAACAGCAACAACAACAACAACAACAACAACAACAACAACAACAACAACAACAACAACAACAACAACAACAACAGCAACAACAACAATAATGGCACTGTGTGCTTAGTTGACTTGTTGTACGACGTTGCAGGGTGACAAAAACAAAGCATATTCAACAATACCGTTGAAATTTAGCTAATTCTACGTAGGAGTCCGACTAACATCCGCTGGGCTAAACTGTCCAAACCGCTTGCTTAATTCATTTCAAAAAAGGTAAGAAGTGTTATAAAGAAAACTTCTATCTGGGTAATTGAAATCGATGTGAATTTAACATCCTGAATTACAATACGATAATTTTTGATTGCACTTTTTTTAAAAATGGTTGTACTGTAATAGTTGGAAAAAAAAACAATGGATTGATGTGCTGTGATGTGAATAACAACTTTAATGTGACATGTCACCTCGTTCCATCATCGCACTAAGGTACTCCATAATTTTTGCAAATTTTCAATTAACAGTTCCAAGTGAAACTCTTTGTTGAATTGAATTTTTTTTTCCCTTTCATTCCAAAAGGTAACTGAGAATCTGATTAAAATTTGAGGCATTACAAGGTGGCTGATGACAATACATATCCTTCAAGCAGCTATTAGTAATGGTAGTAGTAATACAAGATGTGTCAAAGTTCATCGAAATAATTTGGAAATTTTGAATCCACACTTTGTCATTTCTTTAACTTACTTTTATCAGTAACTCGTCTTTCAATCAATTAATTAGAACTACTTTAATATTCTTGCAGTCGCAATAGTAGTACTGATGTCATCATGAAAGAATTGTTGAAATGTCAAAATATTATAAATGAACTTTGCAGTGATAACTATGATGACTTGCTCTCCAAATGATGATAGCAGCTTCATCAGCATTTTCTCAATATGCTGAAATCATGCTCTTCAGTGAATTGAAATTCATATCCAGCTGGAAACTATTTGTTTACCAAAATTTATCTTCTAATGAGTAAGAATTTTAATTGCTGCACGGATTTAAATGTTAAAAGTTGCAGCATAGGTTATCCAAGTTGCACAACAAAATAATTTCTTCGCATTTAATTATCGAAAGCCTCAGGACAAATCTCTGAAAAGGAAACTATCTTTACTACACGGCATAAAAGTTCAGTGAGTGTCAGAGAAATTGAAAAAAGTTTTTTGGTTTCTTCCAACTAACTCATTTCCTATTGTAGTGGTAAAAGTTTATTTAAGTGACACAGTGATACTTATGCCCTTTGACAATGCCAAACCTCTTCCTGTCGCACTCAAAAATTTTACTTAAACTTTTCACTCCAAAAAATTATTTTTCGTCTTTGCAGTGAAAAGGAAAAAAAAAATGAGAATTTCATCAAATATACCTAAATGTCTCACCTGTTGAGATGCAAGGTGTAAAGGAGGTTAATTAGTGTAAAGGTTAAAAAGGCTCAGACGATATTTTGTAACATTCCAGGCTAAAATCATTTAGCTGATCAATATGAAGCTGTGATACCTATCACATACTGATCAGATATTTGGGATATTCCCTCTGAAATACTGGGTCGCGAAGTCAGGAAAGGGAGAAATCAGGTTTGGTGAAGAAGTGAAGGGGAAAAGGTAAGTTTGAAAGGGAACACCGATTTCCATCCATTATGATTTGTCGTTCTCTCTCATTTTTATTTCTTTCAGTGGCATGTTTAAAACATAACGATAAAGTTCCATTCTATGTAAATTAAGGTGAAATAGAGAGAGAGAGAGAGAGAGAGGGGAACGAAGAAAAGTAAACAAATGACAATGAACGTTGTTGACTAATGAAGCAAGCGTTCAAACTGTGGTACAATTAAAGTTGCTGTTCTTATGATGCATAAATTTATCCTACCGTATCTTAGGCTTTTTTCTCAGAGAAGTCAGCCAATACAATTGAACTCAATTAGCGAACATTTAATTAATCAAGAAAGAAGGTAAGTGTTGAAATTAATTGGCTTTTCATTTTGATTCATTGGCACTTGAGATAATGCTAAAAGTAAGCAGACAAAGCAAGTAAAACTGAAAGGTCAACTTCATCTGAAAGCATAGCTTCAATGAGAATGAAAAGAAGCGCTGCAAGTTGAAATTGGACAATTAGGCTAATGGAAGAGTCTACCTGTAACTTATGCTTAAGCACTGAAAGCGAAAACTGGAGATTAGAGAAGAACACAAAGAATGTTCACGATTTTATCAATTTTGTTAAAATTACTTGAAAATGTTGGAATGAGCAGAGCAATATTTCGGTTAAATTTGTAAATTTGAGAAGTTTTCTGGAAGCCACGAAGTGGAAAGAAGAGGATTTGCATTTCTAGACAACCGACATCGATCAATATGTTGAATAAAAAATCACCGATGAATCAGATAATAGAAGGTGAGAGGAAGAGGGAGAGAACGTAGTACTTTGGAAGCATTCAACCGACGATCATGCTAATCAACGATCCCTTCCTCAGCTTTGGTAGATGAAAGTCACATAAAATTACCTGTCTGTTTACCGATATGTTTTGATTTTAGGATGATCAAATATCATAATGATAGTTCTTTAGATCGTTGCAAATCAATGGTAATTACTTGTAAAACAAAATGTAATTAAATCTTTGCTTATCATTAATGCTTTTCAGTTCTTCAGAAGGTTCAAAGGTTATTGAAATAAATGATCCAAAGAATCAGAGATAATTGCGTAACTGAGATCCTTCTAAAGGACAAAACAATTTTTTGTCGTGAAAATTTTGAAATGGATTGAACAAATCCCATGATCACTATCTCTTCATTTTATCCTTCCCTTCTCAGCCTAAATAATTTTCCAGAAAGTTTTCATTTTATTTCAAAATTTCGTCATTTAAATTTCAAACCAACAACACCTGTTGCAAACAAAACAAACAGCTTTAGATGATAACAGGTTACTCATTGGTAACTAACCAATTACATTGCTTTAGCTAATGATTCGAATTTCCAAATATACTGCTACGTGACATATTTACTGAAGCGGAAAAGTTTGCGAGGAGTGAATATTGCGGTGGTAGTGAAGACCCACCCGGAATACCTGACATTAAAGGAATGAATGAAAGTGAATTCCTTATCACCCCCTCAATATATTGTGCAGGCGGTCAATCAATACCCCAGCAACTCCTAAATTCGGGAATTCTCGACAAAAGAAAACTTTTGAAAAAGATATTTTGTGTTGAAATTTCAATCACCCATTAGTATGCTTTTATTAAGTTTCATTTGAATGAAAAAATTAGAAAGCAATTTGATTGTCATACAAAAAAACCTTTTAATCCTTCTTACTTTCCTTCTTCGCTCTCCTTCTCTCTCTCTCCTTCTCTCTTTCTCCAATCAGAAGGAGTAAGAGAGGGAGATAAAGAAAGAAGAAGATGCTTGAAACTAGTTGAAGACAGAAGAGATATCAGAATCGTTATTGATTCCTCATACGTGCATATTTTGTGGAGAAGGGATTCTGAAGAATGATTGAGAGGAAGGATGGGGAACAGGTGAATTTCAGTCAATTAACTTCATTCGTTTTCTCCTTTTCATGATGACAGTTTCTCAATTGTAGATTGTCACCTGCCATTTAGGAAAGACTTCGCACTAGGCTCATTTCATAAATAAGGAAATATGATCCAACCAGTCCATAGGTTCTTTCTTGGCATTATTCATCGAAAGCCAAAGAATGACAAACAGTAATTAACCGATAAAATTTAATAAGCACATGTAATACCACTACTATGCATTTTTCAAACATGGAAGAACAGGATAACGATATGATTGCTTCTGATGGCTGCACCACCTGGGTACCTACCTTTTCAAATAATTAATTGCTCAGAAGCAAAAGAAAATATTATTATTTTTTCATAATGAGAACTTCGACACTTTCAAATGACAAAACATAAATTAAAATTTCATTTTTTATCAAATTAGGAGACAGCGATATTCCCAATTTGATTGCTTCTCGAGGATGAATGGATATTGTGAAGCATTGAGATGGAAGGAAATCAGTTCAGAGCTTTGCTAATTAAATTAAAGAAATGAAATGATTTGTGGATTGCTTACTTCTCAAACTTTCATCACTCACCACATCAGTTCAAACCAAACTTTCAAGCCTTCCCATTGGTCAAATTAAACTAAAAACAGAAGAAATGATGTTTGAATAGACTTTCTTAATA
Source organism: Madathamugadia hiepei (assembly GCA_013365335.1). NCBI lineage: Eukaryota > Metazoa > Nematoda > Chromadorea > Rhabditida > Onchocercidae > Madathamugadia > Madathamugadia hiepei. Next base: position 50,688 of record JABVXS010000013.1, read on the forward strand.
AGGATTGAAAGGTATAAAAAGTGAACCAGCAAAAACTGAAAGAATGCCAATTAAGATTAATTAAACCCAAAAAAACTTGTATCGATGGCGAGAATGGGGAGAGACGAGATTGACCTCCCACTGCTGGTTACTATTTATTCGACGACAACCTACATGAATCATGACAGTATAGTTTTAGGGTTGGCAGGTAAAACTCCTCGTTCTACTCCTTACACAGGTGTCGTATCTCTGAGACACAACATAAAAGCACCATCATCACACCACCCCTTGCCCTTCCTCCCGCACCTGTCTTCTTCACAGGAAGACAACGGCAATCAGCGCCAATTGATTTTGCGGTGTCGCAGATCAGCGATGAATGCTTGGCGACCGACCACCCACCACTGCCAATGGGCAAAAGATTTCGTCAACTGATAAAATATCTAATTGAATAATATACTCCAATTGCTTGGTAATATAAACAATGCGACAGTGAAGAGAGGGACCGCAAATTAAGGTTATCACCGATTGCATATGACCTTGGGACTGGCTTGCCGTGACATTTGACTAATCCCATGAAATCCATTTCTGCAAAGCTGGCTTGGAAGAAGGGCAAAGTTCTGTAATTTCAAATATTCTAATTCTAATCTAACTAAGATGGTCAATTCCTCATTAACAAAAATCACTTAATTATTTGTCAAAAAAAGAATTAAGAATCTGATAATTTGGAAGGTAAAATGGATAAATAGTATAGGTTTTCGGGCATACTTCATTTTCCAATTTCCTGATTTGAAATTCAAAAGGTGGATAATTTTTAAGCTGATGGTCCGAATTCCAGGACTAATCGAAAAATTTCGACCCATGGATTTGTTCGTTCATAGTAAGAATGCGACCTAGAGCAGAATTTTATTCAGGATATTGGAAAATTCTTAAGCTGGGTGAATCGCTTTGTGATAAAAGTTGAAAATTGATTCTTCCAACAAAACAGAGACCGAACTTTGGGTAGGTGGAAGATTTGGAGGTAAGCAACACACCTTCAGTGACACTCGGAAAAGGAATCGCCCGATAAATTTGGTAATCTGCTGGACAAAAATGTGGTTCCTTCATCGTTCATTGGAAAGAAAACGGGCTTTCTTTTTTCCCCAGGTGATCTGGAACTGTTGCAGCATCAGTTGACCTTCCCGAGGTCATACGATGGTGAAAAGTCAACGGTATTGTAGTGGGAACTGGGAGAGCAAAGTATTACTTCCTGTACCGGGACTTTCTGTATTTAACTAAAAAAGTGAACTGAAACTGAAACTTCCTGCACCTATTTGAAGCATTTTGCTGTTTTTAAATTCAATAAAACAATTGAACTGCTAAATCATTTTGATTACAAGTTTTTCTATCTTTTACAACGGAACTTGAATTATGAGGTGCTTAGATGCGTGTTGCTAGCATAGGATACATTGAATAATCTGATCAGAGTAATCAGATCCTAAATAGCCTAAGAGTACCAAATGGTTGCATGATAAACATTCCAGAGGAGATCACAACCACCTTCTCCAATATTTCAGCTAACAATCCTTTTTCTATTACTACTCGTATATGCCAATTCGGAGCAGAATTTCTTGGAATGCCAATTTCGGCGAAAAGATATCACGAAGGAAATTGAATTATAGGAATTGTGCTTCAGCATTTCAAATTTAAGCCCACGTAACTGAAGTGACCACTTCTACAGTGCCATGCAATAAAGTTTAAAGGTCAGCAGTTGATGATAATGCGGGAAATGAAAAAAAAAACGGTCTTTAATGATGATTAAGATGAGAGAAACTTTTCTGAGATGATTTTTTGAAATTAAACAACAAATTTCAAAAAGTCACTAAAATTGATCCTTCAGTGAGAAATGTTATTCCTAAAACTCAATATATTGTTCTGTTTTTTTTTTTTTCTTTGAAATTAATGTAAACAGCAATAATAAGAGTAATAAATTACAGGTGGCAGAGAGAAAGGTGTAAGAAGGATTTTGTTTGTTTGTGAGAGACAGAAAAGTGCCGACCCGTAGAAGGTTCACATCGTTGGAGAAGAGATTTCGAACGAACAATTTAATACATTCAATTGAAATTGCTTCTGATGCGGTGCATTCAGAAATAAATATTCGTGAAATTAAAAGCAAAAAACATAACTGAATTTGATGGGAAGGTATTTGGAGTGTGAGATAACTCACTTAACACATTTCCATTTCTGTACCATTCACACTGAACGAATGTTCCTATGCAAAGACACTTCACACTCCTCTACAAATTTCTTTTTTAATGAAATTAATTTTCTTTAAAGTTTGTTGCAAACATATGACATTAGAGTACTTATAACCATTTCACTGTTATAATGAAATTTTACCTAGCAGTATTCGATGATCGCAGCGAAGAAAACCTTGAAATTTAGAGGTGGAAGTGCAACACCACCTGTTTACCGTTCCATTAGAGAACGGAGAAGGGCGAGAGTAATGGAAGAAGTCCCAATGTTTCCGTGTTGACGTTGTTTTAGACATAAAACTTTTTTTGCACAACACAGTCTGACTAATACCACCAAAAACTGGTGGTTGATCGATGTTTGCAAAACGATAAGTGTGATATGAAATGAGTGAGTTGTGGAGTAGCTCGCCGAGCTATACATCGAGATCATGACAACTTCGAGGTCACTGCAGGGGTCCTCTGGAGAATCTGGTCATTCTTGTGAACGCCCTAACCTAATGACCAGGGCAAAGCCTACTTCTCTAGCTTCAATCCAACATTTCACGAAACAATCTCATAAATTTGAAACTCCAGCATTACATAAAGTTGGCATTCTATTGACAAGCTAAAATGGTCGGTCCAGAATTTATTCCAAACTTTTACATTGACAAATAATAGTGAAGAAAGAGATACCAAAAGCACACAGTTAATAGAACTGGAATGGAAAGAGTGGAATGGCAGGGTAGCAGAGGGAAGACGAAGAAAGGAATTTCATTCAGAAGACAGGAATCTAATGATTAGCGCGAGCGCAGTTGTCTACAGAACGTAGCACCTGAGCCGTGGAATGTCAACCCGCGGGTAAGGATTGATAGCGTCAACAGAGAAGAAGCTGCGTGTGTCATCAGTCATTGAATGCCCGTTCCAGCACTGTCATAAATGAATAAACAGCCTTTCAAAGGTGTTCCATTACTTATTTATACCTCTTCAAGTTGCTGAAAGAGTTCAACGTTGCAGCATTCAGAAGCCTCTTCATGTATCACTGATTATTTGCCGTTAATCCTTTTGCATTCTATCCTGTATTCAAAGGAATATCCAGAGTTTATCCTTTATTTGTTCAAAGCCTCAAAAATTTTAAGCTTATGACCTTAAATCAACACTACCACTCTTGACCCATTGACTCAATCCGCAGTTCTGATCAAAACTTGAAATTGAAAAACATGCAATTAAATGAAGTTTTGCAGTTTTTTTTTTCAATTCGTTAAATAGTTCACAAGTAACTTAATTCAATTTTTGCTAAAGTAGAAGAAAAGAAAATTCGGAAAAGTGACAAACATCCGGTTTTAATTGCAATCATAAATTGAAATAATCCACAAATCGGATTTTTCATCAGTTACTGAAGACCAACGAGAGTTATGAACACTATTGAAGTACCGTTGGGAAATTGCTTTTAGCGGTAGGAAGAATTTTGGGCAGATTTTCCAGAATAAATCAGGATGTTTAAGAAAACAAGAATACATTCCTCAGAGATTTGGATAACCTAGAATAACAACAGTGTACAGCATGCTGATCAACATCATTGGGATCAGTTGAAGACTGGAAGCCGACGTCCATCCTTGACAATGACCATCAAAGCATTCAGATGTCAAGGCTATCATTGACTGTATCCGTCCAGCATAAACTTACTCTTGCAATACCTCATTGGAAGCGATAACTCAACAGGATCCTTCAAACATAATGGTCCGAATGTCTTCATGTCTTCAAACTGCCCAACAGATTGATCCCCTCAACAAGATGAATGTAATTACTATTTGATTCCTTCCACTCAATCCCTGTCCTATCCATCCATTACTATCTTCCATGCATACTTTCTGAATCTCTTCACAATCCATTTGACAGATCAACTCGACATTGAGAAGTCTTGAAAGATTTCACTCAATCCCTGCCATGAAAAGGCAACACCAATATCGATGATCATCATCTCAAGGAATTTTTGATCAATCAGATAGGCTGGAAGAAGTGAGAAAGAATTTGAAACTTCCGGTGGAATGGACAAGAGAGAATCCGGTGCTTCCGGTAATTGCATCTAAAATGAAGTACTCGTCGCATGGGAAGTGCCACAGATGCCATTTTATCAATCACGCGGTTACATCTTAAAGGAAAAACTTTGAAGTTTGGCTTAGGTCACCATAGAAAAAATTTTTCAACTAATTTTTATGACTTTCTCATGGATTTCAATTGATATTTAAAATTTTGTAATTGTTCACTGCAAATACCAACAAGTGACATAAACAAAACAAAGACACTTGGAAAGACAGGAGCGACACGCCAACCTCTGTAACAGCTCTGTTTGCAGTGTATTTTCTTTCTACAATTACACTTTCATAACTAAGGTGCACCTTACAGGACACATGAGACGTTCTGAGAGAGAGAGAGAGAGAGAGAGAGAGAGAGAGAGAGAGTGGGAAAGGAAGAGAAGTTCCGGTGATTCAAGATCGAGAAAAGTGACAAATTAGGTTTGGTTAGGAGTAAACACGTACAGAGACATAATGATGATAATTTTCCAGGAAGCGGAAAAGTGATATAGTCCAGGTGTTAGGGATACTGAACACCCACAGCGAAACACTTGAATCAACAGAGAGGAATGGATAAACAAAACTGAAATGTAAAATGTCGGTGGTTATTGGGTCGGTACATTTCATTGTTATGCAAATAAGCTGACAAGCAGTGATTCCTTAGCCATTACCGATATTAATTCCTCGACGAAAAGATCATTTGTTATTGTTTCAGCAAAATTAGGAGCCTCATTTATTATGCTAAGCTAAAGGAATCTATCTCGAATTGATTGTTATCAAATGTTATCGATAGCTCTGTTAATTACAAATGACGTTTGAGGCATCTAAGAATGCAATCCATCTGACCTTTCCACTTAACCCTCTGAAGAATACACTTCTCCTATTGACATTCCTTTTTACAAATTTAAATTTACTTCTGAAAACAAAAATTTCAATTTTTTCTGGTTTCTTTTAAGGTCATTCTGAGGAAGTAATATTGACCTTTTCTCGATTCACCACACCTTAACGTGAAAAGTTTGAAATGGATAAGACAGATTTCAATGAAAGGCTTTGAACGATCGGTAATTCAGTTCTTTAGCCCTCTTACCAGCACTGTAGGCCTGATTTTTACTAATACAATTGCCTCAGCTGAAAACGTGACAAGCAAGCCTTACTAATAAGACCAAGCTATAAGACTGACCTGGAAGGTACAGAATATAAATTAGTAAGTAAATTCTGATTCGGACATTCGGAATGGAAAATAATTCTCAAATTATATTATTTAAAATCCTTTTTTTCGGTTCCTGAAATTTCAAAAATAAGCTTGAAATCTTTTTCAATCAATTTCCTCGAAATGCACAGAACCATGCACGCTGCATTCCTGATGACTTCAGGAATAGCCATAGTTCAGCTCCGCGCCTCCTTTGCGACATAACTGCATGACAGATGCGTTGAATTGATACTTTCTAAAGGAAAAGAAAGATAGGGACCGAATCCAGGTATCTGCATACGCTAAAGTATCAATTGCTCTTCATCTGATAGGATAATTCCATGTGCGCATCATCAATGTATTCGGTATCTCATGTCGGATACGAGGATGAAGTATCGGATACCATTTTCGGACCTTAACTAGAATACATATGATTTTGTCAACAAATGGAATCAATCAATTTGGTATGAAAGTTGATTTGAAAGTTGACCAAAGCGCAGATTTGCAGATTTTTAGAGTAACGGAAGTGCTCTATGAGATCAACGTTTTCATCGTGGCGCAACGAAGTGACTGGAAGGAGGAGTGAGGTCACTCTCGAGAGTTTACCTCAATCGTGGAGTTTACTTGGGAGATTTGTGTTGGGTTGTGGCTACTGGCTTACTTACTGCCACAAATTGTCGTTTCTTGAACGGTTTCTTAAATAATGAAAGTAAATTTCTGACAGGGTTTATCGGAGTTCAGCATTTGAAACGCAGGTAAGCACAAACACGACACTGATCGTTGCCTATTTGTGAAGCGTACAGGATGGATGAAGATTCAACAGAACGGCTAAATGAAATAGAAATGATGGAAGATGAAGAAGAAACGAAAAAATCAAGAAATGTGGAGCAAAAAGTTGTTGCATTCCAATCATTTATATTGAAATTCAAACACATTGTTTTTTGTCAGCTCTGAAATTGAATTGGTTAATGAAAAATAGTGATTTATTTCTCACGAAATCTTTTTTAATACAGAGAGTAAACACTCTTGAAAACCATTTCTTCTGTATTCGTTGAGTTCTTTATTTTAAAGAAGTTAAAATTAAGGTTTACATCCCGGGCGTCAGCCGTCCGTTACGTAAAAACGAAGAGTGGGATTTCGATCCGGAAGCGTATCGCTTATACCACAGTTTTGAAACAAGTAGTTTTTTCTTACAGCACGTATATATGCATTCATCCATTAAACTTGGACTCGCACGTAATATATAATAAGTATAAGGTAGACGGCGAAATACCAGGACTTAAGCGGAGATTTTGAATCGAAACCATGGAGTGGAGTTAAATAATCAGTTCATTTCTAAAAAAAGGATCATAAGTGAAATTAACGGATGGTTTGTTAGGCAGACGTTTCCTATGTTTGTGTATATAAAGCTTAACTTTTACTTTTAGAATGGCCATGTCTTAGCTTCGATATAATAACCGATGATCTTGGTGATAATCGTACTGATTTTCCAATGAGCTGTTATTTGGTCGGTGGAACGCAAGCTGAGAAAGTAACTAACAACGAATTAATTGTGATGAAATTGTCAAATTTGAACCCAATCGAAGGTTTTTCTATTCCATGAAAAATTGTTTAGTGTAGCTTTGCGCAGAGGGATTTGAGTTTGATATACATAGTAGAAGAGAAACATTTTGATGTATATGTGGATGTTTTCTTTGGCACCTTTGCCTTCAATGAGTGTTTGGCAATATAAATGCACATCGATTGTAATTTTTGTCATATCCTTGTTTCTTGGTTTTCCTAAATATTTTCCAGTTGAGAAACAGTATAATATAATGTGATTCAACTTAGGAATTTAAATTATCGGGTTATTTTTTGAGATATTGTTAATTTAATAAAGTAAATGTTCGCTTTTTGATTTAGATGATGTAGATAGCGATGAAGATATTGAAGATAATCCTCAAAGCAAAGAACCGAAGCTTCACGCTGCAGCTATTTCCCATATTGGTATCGTGAACCGTGTAAAAGTAAGCTTAATTCAATTTCAAAAAAAAGTAATCACTTCAGTGAGGATATATCTTTTACTGTGTCTTGAATTTACTTCGTCATTTACTGAACTTTTTCGATTCACGAAGCGTAAGCATTCAAAAGCTTTTAAACATTTAGGAACAGTTTTACAGTGGTAGCCGAAGTTGCAAAACTAAAATTTTGTACATCTGAATTATCTCAGGTGACCACACTTGGTCAAAGCAAAGTGTGTGCTGCGTTCAGTAACCAGGGAAAAGTGACATTGTGGAATCTCACTCAAGCAGTGGAAGAAATATGCGCTGTTGAAGGAAGTGATCGCATTTTTAAACGTCCTAAAGAGCGACCTTTTTTTTCATTCATTGGTCATCAATCCGAGGGATATGCTTTGTCATGGTCACCACTTACAATGGGTTTGTGCTTCAATGTTCATGCCTCTGTCCCATTATTAGGATCCATACAGTTTTTATTTGTTCATTGTTATACTGTTGTTTTTGTGGGAAAATATTTTGTTTCATTTCGAAATCCATATGACTTTGTGAAATTGGTAAAATAGAATCTAATTTTACAATGACCGAAAAAAATGGTTTTTTTATTGCAACTTTTCATTAGAGCTTTGCAGTAGTTTTCTTTGCAATTAACACCCGTTTTTATTTATCGTGGCAATATATTCTTCCATTATTGGATTATAGGAAGACTTGCATCTGGTGACCTCAGACACAAGATACACTTGTGGACGATGGCCGAAGGTGGTCGGTGGGTCGTTGACCAGAAACCTCTTACTGATCACACGGATTCCGTGGAGGATCTCTGTTGGTCACCAACAGAAGATGCAATGCTTGCTTCGTGTTCGGCTGATCACAGCATCAAGCTTTGGGATACGAGGTCTTCTGAAATTTACTTATTCATTTCGAAACTCGATCTTGTTCACTAATTTAGTTTTCTTATACAAATCAACTTATCATATGATTCAGGACTGCACCGACAGATGCTTGCGTTTGTACTGTAGAAAATGCTCATGAGTCACATGTAAACGTTATTTCATGGAACAAATTTGAACCGTTGATAGTAAGTGGCGGTGATGACACGACTTTGAATGTATGGTCACTTAAAACAATGCAGGTTGGTTGAAATCAATTTAATTATGTACGAGAAGAATCGGACCGTTCATTAGCTAATATCTACAATCATCTTTTATGATATCACACTGGGTTCAGCTATTGTGTTCGAATAATCAGTTTTATTCATATCCTTACATTAAACATATAAAATAGTTTGTATTCCAAGAACCTGCTTAATGTTTATTTCAAACGTATTAGTCATTGTATTATTGGTTTGATTATGTTTGTGACCGACAAAGACTTCCAGTATGTCGTTCTTATTGATATTGCGTATGTTTTAGTACAAAGAACCCGTTGCTCGGTTCAGGCAACACAAAGCACCCATCACCTCTGTAGAATGGTCCCCCCATGAATCGACAACTATGATGGCATCCGGCGAAGATAATCAAGTAACTGTCTGGGATTTAGCTGTCGAAGCCGATTCGAACGAAAATATTGCGGAAGTGCCAGCACAATTGTTATTTGTCCACATGGGGCAAAAGGAAGTGAAAGAGGTAACATTTTGAAATTCGCAGTTCAGATACAGATCATCTCTGGGAAACTATCCATATCCAAATATTTCACCCTACCGAAAGTATTGCAGTAAGTTCGGGAAAGGAGCAATAAAAGGATGTAATTCACCGCCTTGATTTGATAGGGATAGGGATTCAAAAGCAAAATGGAAAATAAATTTCCGAAGAATCTGATTAAAAATCCTTACATGTTCACCCTTCCCGCAGTTTTTATTGTTTTCTGCAATGCTAGCTAATGAATTCTTCATTTTAGGTACACTGGCATAGTCAGATTCCAGGTTTTGCGGCCACGACAGCTTTATCCGGGTTTAATGTCTTCAAACCAATGAATTTATGATTGAAACTTTGGCACGTGACTCTTGTTGTTTTCATTTTTTTATTCATTTGTCATCAGATCATACTTTCTGTAAAATGTGAAAATTCGGAGCTTGTTCGACAGTTTCAAAACGTCAAATTGACTAATGATTGGGCAAAATTAGTTTAGATTTTGTTCAAAAATCTCGATTTTCTCATATAATCAACTGATTTGATAGTAAATTAGGCATACTGTCACTTTCCTCATAATTCCCGCTTTTCTTAGCTAAAAAAATAGAAAGTTAATCACTTCATTTTATCAGAAGTTATGGATGTTATTTTCAATTAATAAGCAATCATTATGCGTGAAGGAAATCTGCACTTCAAATTTTCTACTCGTAGGATATCGCATTTAGAAGCATAACATGCACATCTCTTTCTCCCTGGCTAACTGGTGCATTCGTTATCACCTGGTGATCAAAAGCCGGACTTCCCAAACACTGATTCCGGGGTTAATTACCAATTCGTATTTATTGCTATAGCATCACTTTTCTCCACTGCATGGTACTTCGTGTAAAGTAGATTCATCCAGTATGGATTAAGCATTGACCAATCTTCTTTTAAATGTTCTAATTCCTCTTTCATTGCTGAATCATCATCCGAGTATGGTAATTCGATTTCATCCAAGATCTTCTTCCTTTCATCAACAGAAGCACCACGGATTTGTCCGCCACCATTAATACATCCTGATGGGCAAGCCATAATTTCGGCATAATCATAATTACATTTGGAACGTTTTAATTTCTGCACTTGATTCTGGATGTTACGGAATCCATAGCATTTCACCACGGAAAGCACCTTTGTTTCACCATCCATTGCTTCAATAAGTTCCCAATTTTTGTCCCTGTAAAATGTAGCTTGCCGTTATTTTTCAATCTCTGTCTCCAACAAAGCGAATGACATTTTCAACTTACTTTATGGTTTTTTTTATTTCTAATGGCCTTTTCGAATCTGTAGTAAATCTTTTCACAACGTATTCAGCGTATCCACCCGAAGTACCTCCTTCTGAGTTTATTAATACCCCGTTCTCCAGCGCATTTAGCCAACCTATTTTTCCAGAGGCGAAAACATTGTCTGTTGTGCCATAGATATCTAAAATCTCATCCATTTCTCCTGAAATATCCATCCATGGAAACCAGTTTAAAAAATGTCAGTGTAATCCTTGGCCAGATAAAGCTCAAAGCTCAAACTGGAAAATAAAATTAATATGACGTGCCTGTGCTCAAAACGCAGTCGACTTCGCGGTATTCAGCAAGGTTTTCTGAGTGTGGACGCGCAGCTTCAAGTTTCTTGTCAAAACATGGCATAACAGAGACGTGAAATATTTTTTGCGGTTTTACATCAAACTTCCTAAAAACTAACATTAGAAAAAAATTGGAAAAACGAAATTTTATCACTTGTTAGCTCCCGAAACCCTTAAAGCTGACGATGTTGGTTTTTGTAAAAAAAAAATTAAATATATTCGAAATAAACACCAGCATTTAATTTTAGGATGGATGTAATCTTAATCCGCACTTCAGCAGGTTAAGATTACATTGTGATTGGCGAAGATAAATGTGCAACATTTTTGTCAAAATAACAACGGAACCATGAAACAAAGAGACGGAATGGCACAGAAAATGTTTTTGAGAATACCTTGCTAGATAGTCTTTCACAAGTGCGCCCATCACAGCTTGTGGCGATCGCACACGGCTAATGTGAGGGATAAGTAACTTTCCATGAGTTTTCTCGACGTAGCACACTGAAAAAAATAATTCTACGCTCACGATAAAAGAAATAAAATGCCGCGTTTGAGCGCCAAAAAAAGTAATCCTTAAAAAAACCCAGAAAATCAAACCAACCTGCTGTCTCAAAATCAAATCAAGTTACCTATGCTTCAGAATTAAATGATAAGATTAAAGATTATAACTTACCGAAACCTGGACAAACACCCGTAAAAACTGGCCGCTGCAATCGCGATCCTTTAAACTCATCATACGAGAGTGACAAGGTTAACAGCCTTCCAAAGCTGGAATCAATGACATATTTAATCCCCATATTCTTAGAAGTGCTTGCTATGAGTTTCGCTGTTTCTGACAACTGACAACCACGTTTATAAGCAATGGATGCTATTGATTGTGGTGAAACGGTCATTATGCTCAATTCCGCATTTGCCAAACCCTCCAAAAACTTCGATTTCGACTGTTCCTGAACTGCGAAACATTAGAATCATTCAGAATTAGGCAGGAAAAAAAGGAGGCTGTTTATGGCAATGCAAAAAAACTGTGGAGGAACGAAAAAAATATTTTTCTCATTTTTGCTGTGTTTCTCAAGATCATTCACAGTTGTGCCGCCTATACATAATCTTATTATATATAACAACATAAAACGTAATGGAGAAGTGATACAGTAAGTTAAACAAGTAATTAGGATTTCAATGCATCAATAACCTTAATAAGTATTGTTTCTGCACTTGTAATACAACCACTGCATGCCAAACAGTCATTTAATGTAATCGCCACTTTTTTTACTGTATTATCACCAGTCTTCTTTGATCGATTCCTTGCTCGAATTCGAACTTCATTGTCTGATTCCTGCGACTGAAGTGGCAGGATGCATCCCTGAAACGATATGCAACTAGTTTGCATAAATCGTTTTTAAAATTTGTCAAAAATCTAGTATCTAGTAATAATCTATTTTCTCAAACTTAAATTAAAAAAAGAATTAAACCTGTGAAGGAGCAATGAAATCGCTGACATTTGAAATTTTGACAACCCCACTGAAACCAGAATCGTCATCATGCATTACTGAAATGTAGTCAGCGGTAAACAAATTAGTTTTACTAATCGAAGGCGGCTCCATATAAATCTGCCACTGAATAGAGCAATTTGGTCCGTTTAAAATAAAAACTTGACGGAACTGCGTAAAATAAAACGTCAAGTTTCTTGGAATACAGCTGCATTTCAAAACTATGCTGCATGAGCAATGAAATACTTCACCAGCGCATAGAATAGAAGTGCTTGTCGTTATATCGATATTCAATTTGATTGTATCGTTCACAGCAAAATTTTACGAAAAAACAAGTAGTTTCAAATCATCAATGCAAACTAAGGTAGTTTTAACAAGAGATGGTCAGTTTGAAAATTTATCCGATTATCATTTCATCAAATTAAATTATTGATAAAAAATTACAAATATTGAAAATGATCAGAAACTATAATACACATTACGTGAATAATATATTATGACAAAGTGGACTTTAGTAAATATATCCCATTACGTTGCGAATATTTCTTTTGCTGTTTCATCTAATACCCTGAAAAAGATCTTCAAAACTCCATTCATGACATGCATATTAAAACTTCACTTCTCGTGAACTTTAGTAAAGAGAAGTACTCGTCCATTCGAAATTAAAGCTTACTTTGATTTCATAATTTGTCCAGGAACATAAAAGGGATTTGACAGAGAGTTGCAATAAGCGTTGTGAAGCCTTTTGAACATCTAAAATATTATCAAATAGGAATTCGTCAAATTTCATTCATGACAACAAATGCACTCATCGATTTCAGCGATCCTTTGGTAAATGATTATGCATTTGAAATATTAAATATCGACAAAAGATACGTCGCAAAACTCAGTAAGAGTAGAACCATATATACTAATTCTAGAAATTAGCATAATAATAAAAAGAGAAAATCTTTGCTGAGCAAATTTTTAAGATTGAATTTACATTTATTTTGATCATTTCACATATGCCAGCTAAATAACTTACGGAACGAATATCTTGATCCTTCAGTGTCACATCTCCTACTTCCGTCACAATAATCATTTTCACATTTGTGTTTGTGACATAACCAAAAGACTGAAAACAGACAGCAATATTAAATGAGACTAGAGATACTGCTGCGTCATTTCACAATTTTAATTACCACTGAAATTGCAAAAATTTCTTTTGAATACTACTGCCAATGTTAGATCCACCTAGCAGTGAAAATAACAATGTATTCAGTAAAATAAGAAAAACTGGTCGTAATTTTTTGATGAACTTAGTCATAATTCATTGATACACAACATTAAATGAACTTTTCTTTTTTAAATTCGAGAATGAACCTTGAAATTTTGATCTGATATGAGTGGTCCTAAATACAATTCCAGAACCTTATTCGCACCAAATGCTTTTTCATCAACAATATCCAGCGAACAATATATAAACATTTGTATATCGAATTCTCTCGATAATTCTTTCTCTTTTACATTCAGATATAAGGGTGAGCTCTATATTTCAACGACGATAATTTTAATTTAAAAATTAGTGTAGGTGGTTGAGAGGATCTTATGTTATATCGCCTAGCTGCTTACTCCATTTCTGTTTGAAACTTTATCAACTTGACTTGAAAATTTATTCACATTATAACTTATACCTATTAAAAGACGCAATATCAAAACCGTCCAATGTTACAAAATCTGACAAGCACAATCTAAACTAACTGACCTCTTTGGCTATGATGGCAATACTGACAACCATTTCTACTTTTCGTAACACAGGTAACTTGCTTACCTTCGGTTACCCATCACTTATCCTGAAAACCTGTCATTTTAGTCATAGATTCATAGCACTGACTCCGATTATCAATGCTGGTAAAACCAGGAACTTTTCTCCCGGGTCTTACCGCAGTCCAACTCATCTGTTGCATGCAACTGGAATCTCAGTTGCATAAACATCAGGGATTCAAAACAGGCAGGATCCAGGGCATGGCGGTAGTTAGGTTGTTTCCGGACGTTCTGATTGTAGCCGGTTAGGTTATCGGAAATTGTAGTTTCTTAGTTGTGTCAAAAAAAAGTACAATTATTTTTTATATTGATAAAGGAGACTATGTTATTTTTGAATATTTCGGCAAGAATTGTGGGTACCCGCGTTATAAGAGGAAATTATTAGTCATTAGGACTAGTTTTATTAGACTTTTATCGTTGACGTTATTGAAGTCGTGTGAACATTGTCCAGAAAATCAAGAAATTCTCGCGATGTTGTTTATTTAAATTTTTTGTAATTTTTGTAAAGTTATTTTTTGGTTTATTTCAGGAATGGCAAAGCATCATCCAGATCTGATTTTTTGCCGCAAACAACCAGGTGTTGCTATTGGTCGCCTTTGCGAAAAATGTATCTTTTTTCATTTCTTTACAACAATGTAATGCTAGAAATGTGTAATGTTTGCTTTCACCGTTGCTGAAGCCTACAGACGTAGATGTCTAGATTGATCCATGTCATAGTTCTCTGTGCTGATGCGTTGGATATTACCATGCATGGAAAAGTTACCTTAAAAAAATCGATGGCACTAGCTGTGCGTCATTAAATTCCTCACAATATACGATTAAGAGTTGGTTGATATAACAGACTTCATAGCTTGTAATACTAATCAGTCTTACAACATTTATTTAATCATAATTAAACATGATGGATAAGCTAATTATTGGAGCACTTCAAGTCATATAGGTTCAGTTTTAACTACTCCATCCATTCTGATAGCACCGGTCAACTAGAAAATCAATAAAGGATTAAGGATTTCAATTCCTGTTGCAGGTGATGGTCGCTGTGTTATATGTGACTCTTATGTCCGGCCATGTACGCTAGTAAGAATCTGCGATGAGTGCAACTATGGATCCTATCAAGTAAGAACAAACGACGAATTGTAATTATTGTGATTTGTTTTGTAGTGTATGATTCTTACGGTGATTACTTTTTTCATTTACTGCAATAGCTAATAATTTTAACTTGTTCAGGCAACAAAATTCTCAATTTAATGTTTAGTTTGAGGACTAATAGTTCCGTTTCTTGCTACCGCTCTATGTAAATTTTTTTAAATAAGTAGACTTTTTTTGCTATAACATATCGTATAAATTTACATTTGTATCATTTGGCTTTGAGAATGTAATTGATTGCATACGTTTAGGGTCGTTGCGTCATTTGTGGAGGTTCAGGAGTGAGTGATGCTTATTACTGCAAGGAATGTACGATTATGGAAAAAGACCGAGACGGTTGCCCAAAAATTGTCAATTTAGGAAGTGCCAAAACGGATCTTTTCTACGAGAGGAAAAAATACGGTTTCAAGAAAAACGGATAGCATCTGTTTTCATTGTCTAGTTTTGCATGGCGGATGTTGTATACTACATTTTATATGCATGCATTTTTTTCTGATCTAATTAATTGAATGCCATTTCGTTTAAAAAAAGGCTCATTTTAATTTATCAAATTTTTGTTTGCTCAGTAATTTTACTTAACATAGTGTTCTCGGTATTTTAGATCTCTTTATGTAGCCCTCAGTAGCCCTATATGCTCTAAGCAAGATCACATGATACATTCTTACAAGCTTATATTGCGGTCAGCTGACTGTTCATCAGTTCGTTTTTAGAAACCCAATTTCAAGGTCATTGATAGTGGAGTATAAGGGTTGAGTGAAGATAATGGAAGTTCTGACATTCTCTTGATTGTTCATTATAACACTGATCATTATTTGCATGGTCATGTCAAAAAATAAAATTTGATTTTCAAGCTTGCATTTTTTGATGACCGCTACTTCTCGTCGTTTATTACAGCATTAGCTATTTATGAGCTTTTATTTGCTAACTCCTATTCATACTGCGGTGTCTAGTTCATGGTGATGGATGGTATGAAATGGAAACAGGGTTTAGCGTAAAACTTGAGATAATTTGCTGGATTTGTCTTACCTGTTTACTGATTCTCAATTGCTTTAACTGTCACCTTAATTTCTGCAGTAGCAGCTGGGTCATTTGTAGCGGAAATTAGTTGGTTTCTCAACCTTATCATCGTGTTTCTGTGTTCAAATCTTGTCTCTTTTCTTACAAAAATGCTGAACTTCTTATAATCATACATATCCAAAAAATGTAACACTCAATAAAAATGTTTTGCAGAACATCAAATGTATGATGGATTCTAACAGACCTGATTTTTGTTCAGTTCTGGATGATTTCATTCGAGAATTTGACTGCGACCGTATGCTTTTTTTTGTTCATTTTGCAAAGGGATGGTCTAAAACTTCGAACATTCCTGCAATATTTTTATCACTTCAAGTTTTTCTTGGTAACACCAGTAGTTGACGATGAGTAGTATATTTTCAAATTTAAAGCTTGTTTATAAGTTTCTGTTTTTTTATTATCCGAAGCGAATGATTCAGAAAGTTTTTTTTGTTCCAACCTGAGTGTTAGAACTGATAATTCACGCGTAGAGCTGTATTGTTTGTAGTTCTCGCCAAAATACAATGGAATCTTCAGAAAATCAAGTCCCATTGAGAAACTAGTATCGAAGTGCGCCATTTTCGAATTTGCTTGATTTCAGCTGCTGAACGTGATGATTTATTTTGCTTTTTTTTGGGAAACTGTACAGTTTTTAAAGTTGATGCAAGTAGCGAAGTCGAGCGATTTCGTAAAAAATGTATGATCGTTTTTTCATTTTGTCTCTTGATTACTTCTATTTTCAGCTGTAATTTGTGTACGGAGTCTTTTACATGTAGAAACTTCTTTATCAAGTTTACATTTGCCAAAGTTTTTGCAGTTGTTAAACGAAGTCAGAGGAGAGGTGCTCAGTTTGTGGATTTAGTGCATCGATTGCAAAACAGACCAGATTTGGCCAATGCAAACGAACTAGTTCTGTTTCTGGTGGCGTATGCTTCGGAGCTTCAGGTATGTTAGCCGCAGAATAACAGGTCTATCATTCAGTCATTTTGGTCAGTGATTCCACAAACTGGAAAAATCAGCAGCAATATGCTTCGTGCTCTAAAGTGAATAGAATGTGTGAATAAAAGAGGGTGATGTTGTGAGGATCTAAATAATTTTTGTAAACTCAATGCTTGTCGACCAATTTAACAAAAATATTTAATGTAAGAAAGTCAATCAGGAAAAGGTTCTGCTGTTATGCTACTCTTAATGCTTGTTTTTCAGTATGCTAGAAAAGCTGAGCGAAATGCAAAGCTGATAACAGCAAATGCTGAAATCAGTAGCGTTTCGGTTACATCTATACCTCGACAACGTACCACCAGATTCGTCACAAGTCATTCGCCAACAGCAAGTTCAGAGAGTAGCACCATTTTATCGTACGTCTTTAATCTTCACGAACATGAAGTTGGAAAGTCTTGGATCATAAATTATGGATTCATAACGGCTTTGTATTTTCGAGCCTGCAATAAAAAATTTAGACAATATTTTCATATTTACTTTTGCATCATATCCATACTAACAGAACCAAGACTTGTAGTTAATCTGTATTCATGTCACACAGATTCACTTTTAAAGGAAATTGAGCTCTTTAATTTAGTCATATTGGTTTTTCCTGAAACATGTTTTCAGAACGAGACATGCACAACTTTTAAGTCCACAGATTTCTGCACTCACTGGACGAGCAGCATATCTCTCAGGTTAATATTGATTACATCCATTATCATTTCGAAGTTTATTTGTAAGTTGGTGCTGTAAGTATTGGCTAACTTTTGGTAACGATTGATGAATGTATCGTTAAATAAATTGGAACTTTATAAGAATACACGTGTTCGTGAGGCATTACTGCTATTCAGGAGTACTATTTTGTTTCACGTACAGCTGTGCTGTCGACAAATAAAAACTCTGTCTCGGGATCTGTTTTTTATAAGTAATGGAACAGGAAATACGAATATGTTTTCTTCAAAATATCTCGGATGACATACCAACTTGAATTCATCCGTAAGTCGGGAAAAAGTAAAAAAGAAGGTCTAATGTTACAAATTACAGTCTTATGCGAGGAGGAACTGACAAGACACTTACTGATGGCTTTGCAAGGTATCGAAGGTACTTACATTATATGTGGTGGTCATAAGCATTCTGAGCTACAAGTAGGCAATCTGCTTGCAGTCGACGACACTTTACGCTTTCAGCTGTTGCGATTATTACCCATCGCAAATGCTTATTTATATTTGCGACAGCAATCTGAAAAGCCATACTCGGATCGCCTTTTTCAGGTTTGTTGTACATTTTTCCAATTATATCTGATTGTTGGCGTGGGATTACCCGTAGTCCTACCTCCATGGGTAATCCTCATGCCGAGAGATTGATAAGATACACATACAAGGGTTCATTCCCCAGATATGTTACTACCGACGACAGACCTTTGCGACGGGTCGGTCGGCAACGATAGTCGCAAGAAGAATGAGATGCAACAGCTTCAATACCTTGGCTCAACAATCTCCGACAATGGCCGTAAGAAAGAAGAATTCTACCATCTGGATGAAATGGACAAGAAGTACAAAAAAAATCGCTTAATCGCTCCGAGTCCAAAACACAATAACTAGGGGAATGGAATAATAATATATTGCATCTAAGGAGTCGGACGTATGAAGACAATGCTCCACAGAAAGCGGACCCTGCAACCAAGCCAGGACAAACGCTAAAATGAAAAGAAATCTGATTGTTGGCGTGCATTTCATCTCTGATTTGCTCTTGTGTGATTTCTCTGTCAAATCTCGATACAGCTGAATTTGGTTCTGGATGAACTGTGTAATTTGATTTTTCAGGATGAAATTTCAGATCCGGTACCAATCCTTGTGTAAAACCGTTTTGATTGTTTATTTTTATTCAATGTAAGATTCCAAACACCCGTCTGGTAAAATGAAGTCGAAAATAAAACGAAATGCTTGATAGGTAAAAGGACAGTTTCATGCTACAATTGTTTTCAGTGACCCACTGTTTCAGGCGTTCTCCACAGGTTTGTCGGAAGTGTTAGCCAGCTATGTGTGTCTCATCTCCATGCTATATAAAAAGGTTTGTAGCCATTTCAGTTTGAGGAATATAGCTCGGTTCTACTTGCAGTAAAATGCCAAGTTTTCTGCCAGTGCGATTCAGAACTTTTCACAACAAAGACTTTTCTACCCATCTGCCTAAGTGATTACTTGACCAACTCGTTTCAGTATATGTCTAATCCAGGATCGTTCACTTGTTTGGATATTTTGGTTGCGTTGTCTAACTGGGAAATTTTGCTACCACTTTTATCGAAACTCGTTTGCTCTTTTGAAGGACTCAAAGGGATGCAGATTTTCAACATACTTTGTTCATTCTATTGGTATTTCGAAATTTGATTAATTTCTAATATGACTATGAAACATAATTGTACGGTTTCTGTAAATTATGGATAAAGATTTGTTTAACTGAATATGTTTTCATGATTCTATAAAAATTTGTAAATTTAGGACCACCGGTAATCAATTTTTTCAACGATTTCTGCACTTACTGCTACTTCCAATGATACACATTTTTCACGAATGCCTCTATAGCTGGCTTGTCTATGGTCGACTAATAAATCCCGGTTTCCGGGTATATATATATTTTTTTTGGTTTCTTTTTGTTATTTCTGTATGCATGAGTTCATACTACACGGTCAACTGTTTTTAAGTTGTATCTTCTTTTTTCTTGATAAAAATTTCTGCAATTAAAGACGATCGTTCTTATTTTTCGTGTCTCATTCTGCATCACGTTAGTTATAGTAAACTTTAAGAATAACAACAGCTGTTTGCAAGCTAATAATATGAAATTTGACGGATGCATTTTTAGTGGATGATCGAATTACGGAACAAGTGGGCTGTGGAAAAAAATTGGTCAAATGAGTATAGAATGGTGGATGAAGCAATCCCATTCATCTTCAGTAATTTCGAAGGACTTAAAGAGAAGGTATGCTTGAAAAGACTGTTTTTCGGAACATTTCTTATAAAACATAAATTGGGGACTGTTTTTATGAGTTCATTATAACTTGATATCGATTAGCAAAAAAATTCTTGCATGCTTTCTCTTTTTTTTTGATTTTGAGAATTAATTCATTTTGATGTAACTTACCTGTTTCTGATTTGGTTTTACCTGTTTAGATTTTTGTTATTGGTAAAACTGTAGCTTTGCTGGAATTAATGGGCATGGAAGACGATGATTTGCGTGAAAGACAACGCATATTTTCTACAGTTGATCCACAGAAATGCTATTTGTGTATCTCAGCTAGTCATCGTCTTTGGTATGCTGTTAAAAAGTATGTTTTGTAGCAATATCAGTTTTCTTGCCAGCAAAAATTTGCGCAGGTTTCGAACTTTTTCAGAAACTCTGCTAAATGGGATTCTTTGTTCTTTACTCATCTTCGACACTGCCACTGAATTCTCACTTATATTCGGCGAATTTTTCTTGCAGTTATTTTCGTGCAATTATTACAATAGTTTCTTATCTGACCACTATCTTTCACTGTGTCTTGTAATGATTCTTGTTCAGACTATCTCATCGAATGAGTAACAAAGTTTCGCGAAATATCGTTCAAAAGTATGACTTTCATGCTCATATATTGGCGGTTGAGCGACATTATTTATTGAACGACGAATATTTTGCAGTAACCTTTTACGAAAAATTGAAGTTAGTTAAATTAGTCAGCTGTTTCTTCTGATGCAGTTGAAGATTTTAGGCTTTATCTACAGTCTAATATGTTCCATCGTTTCCAGTTGCCGAATTCTTTCTAATCATACCAGCTAGTTTAACATTTCGTAGAGCTTCGGAAATATGAAAATAGAGAGTTTTGAATTTGATTAAAACAATGATCAAACAGTGTCAGGGAGATAATACCAAGGAACTTTATGACCTTTCATCGATACCGTTGCGCCTATACCGCATTTTTATAAAGGATTATTTGTTATCAGTATAACTTTACAGTTAGTTGATCACTTTCAGGAGAGAAACAAATAGTGACAGTGATGTATTGAAATTGGATTCGCAACAGGTTTCACATGCATTCAATGCAGCCGTTCAGCAGTGTAAGAGTTGGCCAAAAAACGTTTTAAAGCTGGCAAAGATCGATGCAACTTGTGGTATGATGGAAGAATTTAACGAAACATATGGTTCTTCTCATCTTATCGCAACTCCTCGAGATCAGAGTGGCTGTGCAACCATACGTTTGAATTATGAATCTGAAATCCCAATCTCTATCGTCCTAAACAAAAGGTATTTCACCAATTTATGCTGGTATTTCATATAGTATGCATGCACATGACTAGGATTTTTAAAAATATTTTTATGAGTTCATCCAGGAAACATGTATGATTGTTGAAGGATGGTTGAGGTTTTTTATAAATTTTGCAAAACTTCTGCTGAGAGCAGGGTAGTTAATAGTAACTTAGCCTAGATACTTTTAGTTCAATGGAACGTTACGAGAATGGATTTGAGTTTATATGGCTTCTAATTTCAACTGATTTTCAACTCACTGCTACTTTACAGGATCACCATTGTTTCATGAAGAATGAGCCGTTGTCTGGTTTGTTTTAGCTGCAGTAATTTTTCCCAAAATTGATGCTTTTTCTATTGTAACCATTTACCCAGTGCATTTGATGCATTCGAACATCATTTGCTGTCATGTTGAGATTCAGATATGTGGTTTGCAAACGTTGTAGTAATTAGAGCTTCACAGTTTTTCTAATCTGTTTGATGTTTTAATGCTTGGCTTTATTATCTGCTTTGCTGTTTAAAAATGTATATAACCAATTAACTATTTCAGATGCGACGCTAGTGGTGAATCTATTTACAGTTACTTTTGCTCGAATGTTTCAAATTCTGAGCACTCTGCGTTACTATGCCTCACATAGTGTAAGCTTTTTATTTACTGCGTGGTTCTTTTAATCCAGAATCATTTGACCAGAACCAAATCGGAATGTGCATGTTATATTTACTAATTACTTGCATATTATGTTATCTTTGTCTCAGAATACTTTCGGTCAGAAAATATTCTTGTGAGGTATCGAAGAAATTTTATTCATCTCACTTCTATTTGAAAGAATATCATTGTGATAACAAAAATATTTCGTAGTTATTTTTTAGATTGTGTTACATCATCGAACAGCTTTATATCGGGAGATGGATAATGTTGGTGATCTAGATGGAATCATAATGGCACATAATCGATATCTTGAACACCTCGAAGATGGCCTTTTCCTGAATGAAGAGAACACGGTAAAAATGTCGCTATTTTTTAAATATTTTGTTTTTCAGATGCGTGCCTTCTCCATTCAATGGTTAATATTTACTGAAATATTGGTACTGGCTAAAATAGTGCGATTTTTCAGACGCTTCACAATTTGTTTTGTGTGCTTTTCTCATTAATAACAGATCTTCTGGGATACTATACTGCTTTTCGATCAGAGGTAAGCATATTTCTACTGTGTAGAACCTTTTTTATTTTGATCCGTGTTAAATGAGAACAACAAATTCAACAGTATAGTTTATTATAATGTTAAAGTGCTTGAATGTAGTTTCAGATACTAATTGTATAATGTTTAGATGGTTGATACAATTGAGGCTCGTAAACGTTTCAATAAACTGCAGAAAAATTTAACTGGTAAAGATTTTCACGACACGAAATTTTTCGAGCAAGAAGAAGAGCGAATTCGTTTGGAAGAATTGCAGCAACATTTGGAACAGTATTATCGACCAAAAGTGAAAACTCTCAATTCGAAATTTGTGGTTAGCTTAGTAATATTTTAATAAGAGTTTTAGTTACTTTGTGGAGCAGTCGTGAATTTCTGTCGATGAAACCATCCGAACGGAATCATAACGGAATCATCGTTGATAAGGTTTTGGGCTGTCGTAATCAATACCTTAATTTTTTGGTCTAAGCAAATGAAAGAATCTTGAAATACTATCCGGATATGTTTCAGTAAATTTCTAGTAGCGGGGAAGAGCTTATACACAGTTGATGTACAAGGGATGTTCATTGATAGTTATTGGAGCAGTGCTTATTTCAGTATAATCTCATGTAATTTTGCTCTTTTTAGCTCTTACTGCGAGATATACTCAGTCTTTTAACAGCACCACCTCGTAAACTGCAGTATGTCGAACTTGCACTGCAACTAGATTTTACTAGCTTTTACCAGCTTTGTGAAATTTAATGATTCTTTTTCCGTGAGAAATTCTGGAAATCCACATGTGTTGTGATGAATTTGGCTGTTCATATTGGTTTTTGGACTTTTGGTGTTTCCAGATGCCCTAATTTTTGGTCTCCTATTAGGTCACAAACTCATTTAATTGAGCTTCGGTTATGCTGGTTACGACGTTTACTTTGTATTTAAGTTTGTTTGCTTCTTATTAATGAAAAATATTAAAAATAATTGGCATGCTTACTGAATTTGCTCAGGTTTATTTTGTACGTTTTGTTTATCTATTTATTTTTGCAATGTATCAGAAGTCTTTGAAAGAAGTGGCAGTTTTTCAGAAAATCGTCAATTTAATGCTGTCATTTCTTTTTTTGCTTTCGTTTTTATAGAAGTCTTTCTTATTTAGGGATATTTTATATACATTTTTTTTCTGTTTTCCTGTAATCGTTTGTTGCAAATAATTTCAACAGATGCACTGCACAAAAAGTTTCAAACTGTTATCAACACTTGCCTAAAGCGAGGAAATATAAGCTGAAATTTCTGTTGACTACATATATTTGGCAGCATTTTATCAGTAAATTTTCAATTTTTTTTTTCTCCTTTAATAATAAATCTAGCTTTTTTTATTATTGTTAATGTCTATGACATTTTCTCACTTGTTGTTTTATCAGTTGCTGACGATAAAAGTACAAAGAACAAGTTGTGCAATCCTGAATAATGATGTTATTTTAGTGTTTATCAAATCGTTAAATGATAAATTAAAGTACGATAAAAAGGAAGAGTGCTGGTTTCCTAGTACTGTTGTCAAGCTCTTCATAAGTTCATAATGAAGGTTATTTGATTTTCTCTTGATATCCAAGCGGAAGTTGAAAGCAAATTACTGTGAGAAATATAAGTTTTGTTAGGAAGGAGTTAGGGAAGAAGACTGACTGACTTTCTCCTTATTGACAAGTGACCTTCAGTGACAGGGTGTATACAGTTGGCGCTAATGGAATCTGTGCTCTTCAAAGGTGAGTAATTCGGCGGAATTCCTCATTTCTATGCAAAGTGGTTGTTTCCACTTCAGTGCCACTCAGATCTCATTGTAAGAGATGAAAGTGATAGGATGCACAAGTGATGTTCGAGTGAATCTTAGATATTAAGACTTAATCGTATATCACTGGATGGAAGGAATGCGATAAAGGAACCACGAAAATATCTTGTAAAAAGTGGAGAAGAGAGTGTTTTGACTAGTGAGATCACAATAATCGATCAACACTTCGACGCGATTTCTAATCCCGCTATTATTAATGAAGATGATTCTAGCAGCTTATCACTAATTGCTTCTATGTTTAAATTAATCATTAGTAAGGAACTTCCATAGAAATGCTATTTTATAAATTGAAAATGTCAAATGTCGAATTAACCAAAATCAAAAAAATTTTTCAAAATTGTAAAGTAAATAATCCCTAAAATCTTCTATTTGTGCAACCAAAAAAAAAAAAACCTTTGGTTACCTTTTTCAGTGATTGTATTTTATGTAAATTAGTAGCAAATCGTTCGGACGATATTTCCATTTTGTATTTAAAAAAAACGAATTGATCGCTGAAAAAAGCGAGAGACAGACAGACAGACAGAGAGAGGGAGAGACAACAAAACGAAATGAATTTCCTTATTTGCAAAATATAAAACGATGAACCAACCACCATCCATTCAACGAGGAACGAGGAATGCGATCGGTTTTTAAATCGTAATCGTTATTTACATTGGGATGAAATGTCCTCGAACTGTACACACCTTTCTAATTGTGGGGACAACAGTTGGACGACAGTTTTGCTCATCCATGATTGCTTCATTGAATATTTCGCCGGAATAATTACCCTCAGTTCAACTTAATGCTTAAATAGCTTTAATCATTTCAATTTCGATTTGGTAACCACAATTGGTCCCATTATATTTCATTGAGTTTAGTTGTACAGGAAAAAAAAAATCTGGGAGAAATTTCAACCTTCTTTTAAAAATTTTTTTTTTCAATAAATTCAATTTCGTTTTTAAAAATTATGAAAAAAATAAAATGGATAATTGTTCATATATCATTTTGCTAGTGTAAAGCTTAAGTATTGAATTTACTGACAAAGAAAAAATGGAATTCATTTAAGAAATTTCAACTTGCTGAAGAGGCATTCAATGATGAGTGAAATTATTTATGGCATTGAAACTAATTTTGGTTTGGAATTATTTTCTAATTGATCCCATTGTTTCATTATCCCAAACAATACTGTGTCACTTGTACAATTTCAGTATTACTTTAAAATATTATATCCTAGCAGATCCTTCTTCCTTCCTTACATATATGTAAGTCTCAATTTTGCTTTAATTACTCGTTTCCTCTCCTGATCCCCTTCTTTCTAATAATTTATTCTCGTTGTATGTCACTAGAAAAACAGACAACTGCAACATTTCATCTTTCGCAACTGTTTCAATTATTTAATTGAAAATTAATTCACAAAGCGAATTCTTTGCTGTTGGCATTTATCACCAACAGCTATATCACTAGCCATTTGTAGAAACTTCCTGTATCATACAAGCGATTGACCTTTTTGATACGAAAGGTCGATAGAATAAATTACAAACTAACTTGTCCATACGGTAATTTATGACATTTGCATGTGACAACTGACCACTGGTCATTTACGTCGTTTTGTGATAATTTGGAATGATAAGTAGACAGTGTTAACAAAGATTTCTGATATTCTCTCTTCAACAAGACTTTTCCAACATTTCTAACTTTCATTTCAACCACATTTCACCATGTTGCACTTTATTATGATTTGTCTCGAAACTATGACGAAATCAGTTGTTGAAAGTAACAAATTGTCGTCGGTAGGTCAAATGTCACCTTCATCAACATGGAGGGATCAACAAGGAATTTCCTTTTCAATTATGCAAACAAGTGAATTTGCAATTAAAATGAAAATGTTTGTTCGCAAAATTCTTTCTCACATTGAATGACTCTTTGAGACTTGAACTTTATAGGTTGCGAAGGAGGGAAAGGTAGAGATCAGTGCTGTAACAGTCATCGTTCCACACCTGATCCATTTGACTCATTTAACTCTCATCAGTAATAACATCGAGAATTCATCCACCGCCATTCTGCAAGAACTATTCAAACGAATTTTTATCGAAATTTTTAATTTCATGATCTTTGATTCAGTTTGAGGAATGAATTCATTAAGTGGCATAAGCAAATTATCAAATGATAGACAGATCTTTTCTGTTACATCAGCATGACTTGACAAGCTACACATCTGTGTTCCCATCGGATAGGATGCGATCAGTAGAAGCCTTTCTGGATACTCTCCGATGATGCTTCCTGTCATCCTATTCTGGCGATCAATTCGACCATTGCTTTGTTCTTTTTTTTAAATTTTTGTTTTAAAAGTAGAAGAGATGAGTTCATTGCTTTCAATTACTGATAGGTTTACTTCCTCTCTAACTTAATCACAGTTCTTCATTATTTACTTTTTCGTTATTTGCTTACTGTACTCTCACTTCTTTCGTTTTACTTCATTAGCTGAAATGCTTTTTGGTGCGGTAAGTTGTGAAATTTATTCTTCCGAAATGCTCTCAACTTATCGCTGTGAGAACTGAAAAAGGTCTGATGATAAGTTGCAGCTAAAAAAGAGACGTTGACAGAAATTACTTATGAGACGTTTGACGTGTTTCTCGTCATGTTCATGCAATTCTGTTAATTAATAATTTATCCTAAATAACCACTTGCAATTACTATTGCTTTTTTTTTTTTTTAAATTACTATTATGTTAATAACATTTCGTTTTAGTGATTAAAATAACATTTTCAGTAATTCATTTCTCAAGTTTTATTTCAGAAAATGAGCCAATTAATCAAAAAGCAAAAAAGTAAGAAGTAATAAATTTTTCCGTAATTTTCCATTTCCTGAGTTAATATTATTATCAAAGTTGGTGAAGAAATTTACCTGACAATATAAACAACAGGTAAACTTGGTCATTAACTGATGACTGTTCGACCTTTCTGTGTAACATGCTTTCTTACTCTTTCGCATTACGATCTTCTGTAAAGGTGTTCATGAAGCTATTCTGAATCGATACAATTTGCATTTTCAACATATCAACATTATCGGACTGAAATGCTAACGGACATTTGATAAGCCTCTTTCCATTCATTGACATTTACCGGACAGCTAATGTTTGAAGGAATATGACAGTTCGGGAATGACTTATTCGGCAGGCATACACTTCCAAAGAGATGAACGTCAACAGGCAGATGCTTGACCTGAGTAATTTAAATTCATTTTAATTTCTTCATTTCTTCCCCTCCCACTCCTTTTATAATGCAACAAAAAAGTCATTTTTTTTAAAAACAATTTCGTATAATTTTCCATTTTAATATTTTCCCAAAAAAAGGAATACAGAAGTATCGTCTATCCAGCTGCGATGATTTATTTACACCTTTTCAATGCTACGATGACCTTTAAATGAGAAGGTAAAGAATCAATAAATGGAATGAAGTATTCTGGAATAGCAAATGGAATAGTTTGCAATCCAGTGGATCTTGTCTAGAATTTCGAATTCATACGTGAGATTTTGTAACGAAATATTTGTCATTTATGATATCTTTGAAGAAGTTGGAAAACAAATTTGAAGTTATCATTACCGCAAAGTTTCCTATTTCGATAAAGAATAGTTGTCACTTATATATGGTAATTCATCTTGCAACATTTCCATTCTTTCCTTTGATTTTCCTCCTTCAATGATTGTATTTGACCTTTTCAAGTGTGATCTTTGAGATTTACCATTAACAATGATCATATCACCTACCTCCATTTACCTGCTAATTTGTGTATGATTTGTTTCACTCCGTGTGAAATCATGTGAACCTGTTTGAAGGATCGCTTGATATTCTGCTATCATTAAGCATCATTTAAATTCAATTTCTTCAAAAATTTAACTTTAATTTTCTGCAGAACAAGAGAGAATGATTGTTCGAAATTCGATCCATGGTGCCATGTGTAGTAGTATAACAAATGATATGGATGATGGTGATAACGGAAGTGAAACTGATAGTGATGAAGATTTGGAGGCAGGCGAAAAATGGCTCGTTTTTCTCTTTCTTTTTCAAGAATGCCTCTAATTGGAATTGAATTCATTAAGCTTAATTAACTGAATCAACCAATATTGATCCAAAAACTCAATTTGATGCAAACGAATTTTTCCATTAAATGGTCCATTTTAATTAAATCATTGTTGCGTTTGAAAATGTCATTGTTGAAAAGCTATATGGTAAGTTGCAGAACAGATGAGGAATATTGCAAAGCTAATTACTGGATTTTGGGAATTTAGAACTCATCAATCATCCATTCTCCGCATCGGTCATCACTTTCTGGATTTGAGATTGCTTTAGTGGCTCATTTCATGTTAGCTAACCAACGCTCTGATAAGCCTTGCACATATGAGCGAGTGCATTTGCAATGATTGAACACTAAATTGCAGCACAATTCTTTCTTCCTTTCTACCAAATAATAGCTGAACTTCAGTCCAACCACCTGTTCTCAAATTTCCATCTTTTCTGATGTATTGATGGGCTTGGTAAAGCTAATCACCTTTCACTTTTTCAACGTTCAATTGCACCTTCTTCATTTGCAACAGTAAAGAGACACTTCGAACACGTCCTATTTCAACTGAATATCTTGAAATATTTCGTCTATTTCAATATTTTCAATTTCATGGATTTTTTTTGAAATTTAAAAGAATCTTTAAGATTTTTTTTGTAAGACCATTTTTTGAAATTTAAAAGAGTCTTTAAGATTTTTTTTTTTTGTAAAACCTCTTTGGATCTTTTATCTGTGATCTTTAAATTCCATTAAAAATTCCACTTTTTCTTACCTTACCACTCAAATCATTTTTTTATTTTGCTGAAAATGAAAAGTACTGAAATTGTTCAATTGAATTTCAATTTTGAAAATTGAAACTTGATAAGGTAGAGATGTAAAGCAAGGAAAGAATGAAAAACGGAAAAGCAATGACCATGAAGAGAAGTTGTTTCTACCAGTGGACAAGGTCCATTTAAATGCTTATTCAATTGAATTGAAAACAATAATTTTATATGGCCAACGGATTTCGATGAATTATTCAAAACTTTTCAAACTAATTTCAGTCTTTTTGATAATAATTAATGATGAAAAGGTGAATCTTTTAATTATTATGGAAAAAGTGGGATTCGTAATGACAATTAACAATGACAACGACAATGAATGGAATTCTCAATCAGTGGAAAAGACAAGGCAAAATTGGAATTGGTAATAATAATTAATAATGGTAATGACAGGTGAATGCTTCAGCATTTCATCGAGTTGCTAAGCCAGTTCAATATCATCCATGCCTTTTCCTTTCCACTGAAAAGATTGCAACTTTTCGCATCACTCATGCTCAGGAACACTTCGATTTCTGCAATTAGTCTTGACATTTCTGATTCCTTCCATCATCGTTCTTCTGCCCAATCTTTCTGCTATCAGAAGTTCTCGTAGATCCGAGCAGTATCACTTCTCACCTGTTTCTCGTTAAAAGGTTATAA
Organism: Madathamugadia hiepei; assembly: GCA_013365335.1. NCBI lineage: Eukaryota > Metazoa > Nematoda > Chromadorea > Rhabditida > Onchocercidae > Madathamugadia > Madathamugadia hiepei. Next base: position 80,624 of record JABVXS010000013.1, read on the forward strand.
GCGATTTACAATCTGCTTTAATTTGCTTCGGAATATTCCATTCATTTCTGCTACATTGTTTACCGTCCGAGAACTTTGTTTACTTAAGTTATCAGTTTACCTATTCGGGTTCAAAACCAACAATTTCCACAAAACTGCTGGATCTTAATTGCTGCAAGGCAGCGAATCCCGCCACTTTTTAGTCTTATTTGTCAAATATGAACAACTTACCTGATCCCTGACCTCTCATAGGTCACGAATCTGTGTATTTCATAACTTTAGCCACTTCCTCAATCTCCCATTTACCCCTACCATACTTGAATTTCGCGGAAGCTCATAGTTATTTGATTAAAATGGCTTCATAATTCGACATTCCTTTTATTAAAATTTATTTGATGCTTGCTAAATTTTAAGCTTATTTGGTAATTAATTGTTTAAGTTACTCGAAAATTGAACGGTTCATTAATTAAGCGATTTAGATAATTCAAGTAAAGTTTTAACTTTCTTGGCTTTGACATAAGGCACTCCACTTGCATCGTTGAGTTATTATGGTTTCTGTGGCTGTTTAGATTCATGCTCGGAATTAATTGAATTTACAAGTGGAGCTGACCTCTAGTTGCCTTACTAATTAGTTATTTTTATTCGTTTATTTGCCAAATGGGCACTTACTATGGCTAATTAGGACCAACGTTTGTTTCTGTTGAAGGCCTTATCTCTGAGGATTACATCTGTGCTGCACCTCAATGAACAGCATTAATGCTGCACTAATTGTGCTAATCAACAACTTGCCTTTATGATTCCATTCAATTTTTCATCCTTTCATTAACAAAAAGTTGTGTGCTTTGCCAGAACTGGATAAGTTCATTTAAAAAATTGTTTTAAACATTTGCCAGACCCATTGGATAATTAATTAATTCATTCCAACTTGAATTGTCTGCACAAAAAACAATTTTCGAATCATTTTTTCTATGTATTATTTTGAATTTTTTTTTTCTCTTGAAATTTTTCATCCATCTTTTCTACTTTTTTCTCAATTTCACGTATTTCGAGGAAATTTGTAGACTTTGACCTGAAATATATTTCTAGATTAAGAGATGTAGTGTGACCTTCTAGGTACAGGTGAGACAGATGCAAGAACATAAGAAAGAAAAGACAAGGTAGGTAATTATGCTTTGATCGTTGGAACTATCAAAGTAATATACATTTCATTTGCTAGTGTTCACCTGATTTCAGCACCTTAATCTGCCTTATGCTACTACACCGCAATCTCCCACTTGATCTATCGATTGGTTCAACTCATTGTTGACTGGATTCTTTGCCTTTTAAACTTAATTAATTACATTTAATCCTCAGCTCATGTGACATCAAAGTCCTCAAAAAAAACCAATCAGTTAGATAATTTGCCTCATTCTTAAGAAAAAATTTTCCAACTGAAGAAAGTTATATGGAATTAAATTCACAAGCTAATCCATCGATGTATTGGCAGGGACAGAGAGTATAACTTTAATTGCTAAACTTTACACATAAACTTCTTCAATGGTCAGTTGTAATAATATATACTAAACTCTCAAATGGTCAAATGGTCTTCTAAATAGAGGTAAAGATGGCAGAAATAGTGCGCTAAATGAGAGGGATAGTGTTTTGCCGTTATTTAAGAGCATTAAGGTGCAACGTTGAGTCAACTCAATGACTTCCTTTTCTTAATGAAATATCTGAGCAATGGACAACTTGACCTGTCAACATTGTCACAAATCTAAATTGGCTAAATTTACTTTTTCGAACCGATTAATTTATAATTCAATACAAATAAAAAGATGAATTTGTCCAGTAGAATTGTGTAATTTGTTGATGAAAAATTCGCATGTTGAGAGGATTGGAATTCAAGGTTCAGAAATTAACCTTTGACCTTTCAATTGGATCGGATCACAAAGTGCGAAGGAAACAATTCCAAGCAACTCCAAATTCGTTTCCAAAGCTTCAAAAGCCATCTCAACACGGAAGGCAAAGTACTGAGGATTTAATACTTTCATTGTAAGCTATTCCGGAAATAGCCAATTAATATTTATTACAAATCATTATCACTTTGCCAGACAAGAAGCAAATTAATTAGCAATGTTGAAATTTGAAATTGTTCCAACAAAAATTTGCTTATTTACTTTGTGATTTCAAATTACTCATTGAAGTTTCTTTGTTCTCATTTACAATGGAATTCGTTTCTTTTTTTTTTTGCAATGGAAAAACTTTTCCAATTTTGGAATGCTAAAAATAATGATTTTTGCTAGCAAGCACACTAACAAGCCTGAAATGACATTTCATTTACTCATGAGGGCTTGCTATTGGAAGACAAGCCTTGGCCAGGCCAATCGTTACTATTGTTATTGGCCCGGCTAATTTCTGTCTATTGTGAACGAGTTTATTGACTGTACAAATAGTGACCGCCATGGCTTTTTAATTATATCCAATTACAGCTTGACCAACTGCCAAGCAATTAACATTATTAGGCTTATTGGCTTAAACCCGTCCTTGTCAATTGAGGCACATGAGGTAGCAGTGGTACCTAGCAAGGGTGCAAACCTTCTACAAGCCACCTCTTTCTTTACTTTTAAATGATGGAAAGCAAAAGTTATTATATTTCCAAAGCAGTCAATTATGAATCATCGCCGAACCACACTTACAGAGCTTCTTCATCACTGCCCGCTCTCTTCCTCCATTATTTCCATTTTCTCGATCTTTCCAATTCCTTCAGACCGACAGGGCGGAGTGTATTCCATCCTTTGTTCATCCATTAATTTTGCAATTTTGCGACTTTTTTACTTCAACACTTTCATAATCAGCAAACACACAAACACACAAACACTACACAACATATACACACATGCACACATACACACATGCACACACATACATCCATCTCATCCCTTCCGCTTTCAAATTTCTGCTATAGTTTCTTCATTTCTATCTCATTCGTATCGTTCATTGATGCTTCACTAGTCCATTTGATTCACAGCTGAAAATTAGTTTGATTGGATTACTGAATTAACAGATTGACATGCGACGCTTTTGACACTGTCGCAAGATTTGAAGGGTGGAATGTTGCGAAGTGTGAGACGAGTCTGTCCGTGACACAGAATTCTAGTAATGAGTTCAGTTTTGATTTACCTTTCCGACAACACATTTCCACATTTGTAACTTTACCCAATTGTTCACACTCCTTCACTTTCACTTTATTCGCGTTTCATTGAAGTGTATCAGTGCATCGATTGTATCCGTGGAAATCCGAGAAGTCGAGAATACCTGTTCGGTAACTTTATTTGAATATTTTCAAATGATTTCTCCTGTATTATTTGGAATTCACTTTCTTTTTGCTGAATTTCTCAAATTATCAAAAATCATTTTGATGTGATACATGTCATTTCATTAAACAACTAATTAAGTTAGTCAAAGTATGTCATTCTTACCTATTTCTTCACACATCTTCACCTTTCCTGTTACCTGTCCCTCGCTATCTCTGATCATCAATTCATTTGATCGCATCGCAGGGTTCCAACAAAGCTTTCTTTTCTTCCTTCTTTTCTATCGACCGGAAATAATAATAATTTGTGTCAATTGGCTGTCATCGAAGAAGAAGAAGCTGAGTTGAATGAAATGTTTTGAAGGGAAACAGAAGTGGAAGAGAATGTGGAAATATGGGATGAAATAAAAAGAAATGGAAGGGATGTGTTCAGCGGAAGAATTTTATTTATTCACCATTCCATAGTATTGCAATGAAAACGTCCCATACTCCTTCCTCACAAATGTTATGAAATTCCCACCTTTCAGGCATCTTTTTGGGATACAAACGAGAAGCATGCCTGGAAATATAGCCATGGTACCACACGGATGTGCATGACTTCTTTATTAGGAACGGACGTGATACTAAGGTATGGATAGAGGCATATATAGGTAACGAACGATATGCATACAGATATGGGCTTGGGTTAGGTATGGCTATGGATATGAATGTAGGCTTGCACATGGATAAAGGTACGGGTACAAATGCGATTATGAGAATAAGCTTAGGCATGGATAAGGTTCTGGGCAGATTTATGTCTGCCTGAAATTTGTCAACTTGTCAATCCAAATGACAAATGGCACTTTTCCATTTCTCACAGTATTTCTCCTTTCCGTTATCATTTCATCTGTTTTAAAATTTTCTGTTGGATGCAACACTTCAAATAGATTGAATACAGTTGAAGTACAATTGAAACGAAACGGAAAGACACCTGTTCGGGATGTGTATGTGCCTCTTCCCTGTTCATTGTTATTATCAACATCAATCACGTCAGGTAGATGAAATTGCTAAAATGCAGCAAGTTTCATGTATCCTTGCATGTCATGCATTCATCTTTCATCTCTACCTTCCTGCGCTTTTCATCAATTCATTCAATTAATTGCATTTCCAACATCAAATTTGCCCTTTTCGTTCAAAATGGTCAATTCGAATTTGCTCGCAAATGATCAGAATTCGTTACATTTTCATTTTGTTGCAAAAACTTTTATTATTTTCGCAAATTTTTTTACTGTCAAATTTGGAATTGTATGTCTTTCTGGAAAACTAAGTTTATTTGCATTTCAAGCACGGAAGATATTATTGATTAGTTTTCGGGATCTGTTCGTCCGTTCTTCGGGATTTAGCAGGTGGTCCGTGCAGTAATGTATCCCATAGTGTTGTAGGTGCACCGGTCAGTCTATCCTTTCAAAACTTTTCTCCGTATTTCCTTTCAGTCTTATGCTGTTAAAGCTGTGAATTAAAAAAATCAAAGTTAAAATAACAATCAAAAATACACTGACCGGCAGAATCTTACAAATGTTCTTCCACCCATTTGAACTCTGACTTTTCCTTTCTTTCTCTCTTTCTCTCTCTCTCTTTCTCAGTCTCTGAAAGTAAATTCGTGCTATTTTAAGCACAAGCCATTCAATTCCGAGAAAACACTTGGTATTCGCTCTCTCTAAAGCATTAGCTAAAAGTTACTGGGAAGTATCCGTTTGACTTTTCAACTGATCCAGGAAGATCTTCCGGTTGAGCGGTTCATGATGGAAATCGAATTAATTTCAAACGGTAAATTTCCGCTTTCAAATCAATTGTATTTTCTATCAGCAGCTTATCAAAGAAAACGGTTTTCATTTTTAGATAACTTTTTTTGTTTTATTTTTATTTGAAATGATTTGCAAACTTTGAAATTTTGAAACTAAACGTCGATGAAATAATGATCTGATTCAGGAAGAAGCCTTAAAAGCTCAATCGATCAAACTTTTTCAATATTCACCCTATAATTGTGGAACCATTCTAGGAACACATTTTTCTCATATACTCTTCACTATCCTGAAGACTCTTCTAAAGCTTTGCACCCATTACTTCTAGACTACTTTGGTATTACCTTAAATCATTTCCATATTTGCTTACTTTTTTCCACTCTGATATTTCGAACATTTCACTTGTTACTTCACGTGCAATGAGCTCTCGAAAATCCGTTGTTGTCGCGATTATTCAGGATTTTATATCACCTAACTTCAGCGTTAAATGATGATGCTAGCTTAGGCTTTACTGCTGGATAAATCCTTTTGTCATAATAAAGCAATTCATTTAGAAGTGGAAGAAATAATTAAAAGAAATTAGCAATTCGTGAAAGTTCTTTGAGATATTTTTTCAATTTTCATAGTTCAAAGGTTATTTTTTTCACTGCTCTATAGAGTGTGCCATTTATGCATTCTTCGATACCTGCATAGGTTGCAATGTACCATAAAGTCTTATTTCCCATCATTTTTTTTGGCAAATCTCGAGACTCTCGATGAAATGTGTAACTGCTAGTACCATGTAGTGCTTCTGAATCAATATGTTAATCGTAATTACTCGCACTTAAACTATTGCAAAATTTTTACACTTTTTCTGGAAGAGCGTATAACGCTGCAACATGAAGGAGTACCGTGGATGGGGATGGATCGTGCTAATCAATCAGTGACAAGCACACATCTCTTATCAGTTCGACCCTAACTTTCCAGCCATTTTTAAACTTTCAATTCAATAATAAGCTACAGTATAGCAAAAAAAAAACATTTCTGGAGGGTGAAAAACTTTTTAATTCTTTTTCCTAACTAATTAATTACTTACCAATTATTTCATAGGGATAGTAGGATGAGGATGAAACTATTATACTCTTCTGCTAAAAAATTTTTTTAATTAAAAATTTCACTTCTTGTAAATTTCCAGTGAAGAAGTAACACTTTCACATTAAACTATAAATAAAGAGAATTAGAGCAAAAATTATCGCCGTCATTTAATGTCTTTGCTAATTGACTTAATGAATAATAATAGTTTGCATATGAATTGAATAATCACGATAAAGTGGTGATAATTATGGTTTGGGAGTAGTGATTTTAGTTGACAGATGCTTAATATGCAAATGAAGAGAGGGATTCATGGGAATAATTAGTTAGCGATTCACTGGAATAATGAGAGAAGAGGTTTGATTTGTGGTGAGTACTTAATTAACCTTATCTTTCATGACATTTGAAGAAGATGTCGTTGTTGTTGATGGTCAACTGTCCTCATGGCATGGTTGACAATGCTCAACTGGCCTCCCTCATACACTCACCGTAAATTGCTTATTGTTTATCCTCTGTTAGGATTTATTTACTCAGCTAATAAGTGCTTTGTATTGTTGAAATTGAAGGACTAAGGGACACAATGCCAACCATATTGCTTGCATAAACAGTTGAATTATGAATCCTTCAGAGTTCCCCACTTAATTGGTAAAGTACGAACAGTGTTCTCACAGTTAATTAATTAATCATTCGGTAGAAAGTGAAAATTAGTTCTTTCAAGTAACCCTTTGATTGCTTGAAGTGCAAAAATACGGTAGTCTTGAATGTTTATTGTGAGCAACATGCAGAAAGTGCCGATTTTGCAACTTTGCTTTATTGTTTTTTGAATTTTAGTTGCTGAACGGATGAAATGGTATTGCTTATTGTCCTTACCAATCTGTTAATTATGCTAATTTTAATTATATTAGGATACCAAGTAGGGTTAATTTTTTTCTTCTTAGCGTTTGTCCCGCTAAGCCGCAGGGTCCGCTACTGCGGAGCATCGTCTTCGTGCGTTCGGCTGGCTCCATAGATGCAAATTGTTGTGTTCCATTTCCCTTCCTGTTAGCATGGAATGAGGGCGATCACTTTACCTTCTTATCTTAAGTGATTTCTGTTGTACTTCTTGCCCATTCCGTCCAGGTGGCAGCTATTTTTATTGCGTAGAATTCTTCCTTCATACGGCCATTGTCGGAGATTGTGGAGCCAAGGTATTTGAAACTGTTGCATCTCATTCTTCTGTGCGACTATCGTTACCCGACCGATCCGTCGCAAAGGTCTGTCGTCGGTGATAACATACCTGGGGATTGAACCCTTGCATGTGTATCGCATCATTCTCTCCACATGCGGATTATCCCATTGCACCATGAATCCGCACCAAGTAGGGTTACTATTTCTTAAAATTTTCATTGAATTTTACATGCCATATGAACTATGAGCAGAGAAAGATCCAAATTTCCTCTGAAATGTAATCCTTCCCAATGTACAGAATCATTTCCGTTGAGTCATATAATCCCAATCATAAACCAAAGATCACTATCATACTGCTTTGACAATTTGTCATTTTTCAAAATTTGACCATTCTATGAATCGAAATTAGCCATTTCATGGCGGAACTTCCCTACAGCCGTGCTAATATCTCATTTGGCAATCTCAACTATCGTTCCACCAGTTCCCTGCCTCTTTTCAATATTTATTGATGTTTATGCCACAATTATAAGCACAGTTAGTGGCAAATTACTACGTTTACCTAATTAAATCATTAATGATTCTCATACTTTGTTGTTTTTCAACAAATTCTTTGGCTTCTTACAAAGCAGATCTTAAATTTTCTTAACTTTTAAATTAAGTTTTACATTACAAGTTTTTATTGTAAAAGACTAATCAATCGATAGCATTACGAATTTTCATTTCAAAACATCAATTCAAAGCGAGAGAGAGAGAAAGAGAGGAATAAAAGTACAATGGATATGAAAGTACAGTTAAGTGCTATTCTCCTGGAACTCTCAATTATAATGGTAAAATATTTGTTTAAAAATACCAAAATAATCTGAATTTAATTCTACACAAATCATTTGAAACTAATTAGTACCCAATTAACAAATGGAACTTCATTCCGGTTTAATTTCACTTCAAACTACCTTTTCATTTTAGACAAGCCTACCTCTTCCTTCGTTTGTCATTTCTGCTTTCCCTTGAACGGGTAACGGTTACTTTGCTGCTCGTTCGATCATCGATCATCTTCTGTTCATTTGAAAATAAATGAAATTTATCGATTGATCTGATTCATCCTGCAATTTTACAGTTTATCATTTTTCTGATTTGATAAAAGTTTAATTACGAATCGAAAATTTTCTTGATTTCCATTGATAAAGTACAGTTCTGTTGTGATTGCAAAAATTCCCAAAGTGTCCCTAATTAATTTAATTACAAATATTACTTGAATTGAAATAAAATTTAATCAAGCGATGTTTGTCTTTCATAGGCATGATGAACCTTTTACTTTTCATTAAGTTATACCCAAAAAATCTTATATTTAATCATAATGTTTGAGAAATATTTGACTTCACAAAATTTGTTAGAGAAATAATTTCTCAAAATTGACAAAGAACAATTGAAGTTCATTTTAATGAACCTTGTTTCTGAAGTGGAATAATGGAATTACTGTTAGTTAGCAAACATTTCAATGGTAATAATTAAGATCGAGACAAGGCATGCTAATACATCTGATGAACTGAGAGGTGGCATCGCGTGAGTGGACAGTGGACATGGCTGACCATCGCAATCGCAGTCCTAAAAATTGTTGAATTTTAATGAATGAATCTTTTTCTCAATCTGTCCTATTCTTTTCACACTTCTGTTAATTGCGAATAGTAATTCTCTCTCTCTCTCTCTCTATCTCTCTTTTTGTACACGTTTATATGGAAATATATGTGTGATAAAGCATTGTGTCGATTATGTTGATTTCATTTCGAGAGATATGAGGACTTCCAACTTGTTTAGTTGGTAAGCCTAGCTAAAAAGGCCTAGATTGCATCTTTTCCTCGTAAAATTGTTTATCTAAGATTTTCTCCCTTATTTAATAAACAGTTGCACGGGCCTTATTCTACGTTCTTTTTTTGGCATAACAAAAAATAATTTTGAAAATGCAATCAATTTCTCCAATGTACCAGCAATAAATGTGTCACATTAAGTACACAGTGCGAGTAACATCCTTATCAGTTGATATTATCACTTTATCAGCTCACATTGATAAGAAGGTCAATGCAAATTAGAAATAAAGCAAACAAGTCTTACTGCAAGAATTCTTCTGTTAACTAATTGCTATCGATTCATGTACTTTTTCATTTCCTTATTTATCTAAATTTCAAATAAAAATTACATTCAAGGTATTTTATAGACTCATTAACCTCATTAATTAATTAATTAATCATTTTGGTTGTATTCATTTTGTTGTTTTACACAAATAGCAAAATTATATTAACCGATTTTGATCAACAAAGTAAATCATTGATCTGATCACTGATCGAATCAATGATATTTCTGTTAACAATGTCAATTGATTTTTCATTCAAAAAATTTTCATCACTTACGTCATTTCTTACCACAAAAATTTTGTATAACTAATTGAAAATTTTAATGAATAATTCGAAATTCAAATTTCATTTAATCTCTGATAGATTACATTTGCTTATATGCCATAAACTGGCAAAAAAATAACCAATAAATTAGGCTAATTAATCATCATATTGCTGCTTATGTATTACTCATCCGATGATTCATGCCAAGCCTTCGTCTATATGCTTTGCTACATCCGTTCAAGCATAACCATAGCTTTTGAATGCCGTTTTTATCAGTGAAATTAAAATTTTTAATGAAATAATTACCACTTTTCTCTGATATCGCCAAGAAGTTACATTGTTTGTTGTTGACCAAACAACTTACATAAGCATTTGAACGATTTTGGTTTCATTCAGCAAAATTAAAATTTCATTGTCAGAAATTCAATAATTTCAGTATCCAGCTGCTTTCATCATTGTTGAATTCCGGTCCACGTTATTATTCAGCTGAACATTGCAATCCATCATTGCCAACAAACGGTGACAATTTGCACTGGTTTGACCCCGCGGAATTTCAAGACTTCTCCAGATTGGAATTACTGCTCCAGCTACATTCATCGTCTCAACTGTCAACTCCACTTGAGGAAAACTGTCAACAGCTGACCACTGGTCAACTTTCACCAAACAGTACTCCTACAGTTAGCTTTTACCAGCTCTTTCTTTTCCAGTTTCTCTTTTTTTTTTCTTATAAATACTTCTCATAAATTTGCATTGAACTGGGAGGGAATCACTGGATGTTGTAGTGCAATTTTCGGGAAGGAAAAAATTTGTTTGGACTGGAAAGGACAACCTTTTCCCTTTCAAATTTTATTTCTCTTTCATCCCTTCCACTTTTTAAAAGCATCGCAGCTGTTTCCATTCCAGTCCGTCTGCCGTTTTGTCGCTTTTGTCCACTATTCTAACTCATTATGAACTTCCTCTATTCCTTCCTGAATTTTATTTTTTCAAAAAAAATTTTTTGCTTTCAAGTGTAGTGCAGCTGTGTTCGCATTCTCTCTCTCTCTCTCTCTCTCTCTCTATCTATCTATCTCTCTCATTTTGCTTTTGTCATTGCTCCTTTAAAAGATAGAAGTTTCGAAATTATTGCTACAATAATCATACCAGGCTGTTTGGTTTTTCAGCTTTTTTGCAAGTTTTTTGAATAAAAAAAAAACAAAACAAAAACTTGAAATACTGTTTTCTATGCTTACAAGGTCAGTGAAGGTCAAGTATGATGATATGCAATAGGTATTATGCGGCTTACCGTTCTTTCTTACTATTTAATAGGTGAAGAAGAGGACAATATCAGTTACTAAAGGTCATTTACCACCTGAGTGCCAAACTTGCTAGTCTGTCCTGTAGTGGTAGTGCTTTTCCGATTTCATCAATGAATGGTGCATTTGATAGCCGTAAAAATGAGCTAATTTGCATACGATTTCCCATGATTCATCGAACCATTTGCCCAGGAATCTAGCGGAACCATTTGAAACCTATTGGAGTATTAGCCCGCACCGACTCTTTCTGCTGCTTTCTCCACAAATTCCAACCTTATCTTCTGAAATCCTATCCATCCACAGATTTCATCAGCACTCTTTACACTGCTTTTGTTGATTTGCACGCAAATTGTTGTTGTTCGAAAGAGTTTTAGATTTCCTGACCATTGCTTCGGTGCAACCTCTCACTTCCGTTATTTCCGGTGACATCTGCAACAACCAGCTCACTTATCAACCACCATAACTGCACGCAAGCCTTTCTCCCCATTTGTTTCCTTCTTTTCCTTTCAAAACCTCCCCGTCGTTCATCTTTGCTGTTATCTCTTTCATGTTCAAATATCTATACCACTTCCTTCTGTAGACAATTTCAAATTATAAATTAAACATTCTCAATCAATTTCGTCAAATTTCAAATTCCTCTAAACGAACATACTTTTTCTTCAATGTTTGATATTTAATTAATTATTCCGCAAATTGTTTTCTTGCTGAGAATTTGCTCGAAATTTCCAACAATTCTCTAAGCATATTCCTGCATGGCTAACAATGTTGCATCTCTGTTTACATCACAGCAGCAAGTTTATGATGACTAATGCTTTTTGTTTGCGTCACTTTCAGCTCCTTGACATTTCCTCCTTTTGTTCAGCTTCTTTTGCTTTTGCAGGAACACTGCAAACAATCCGGCAAATGTCAATTCAACCGAAACTCTAAACTTTATCTTGAAAGTTACTATTACTTCTTCCCATTACTACTGTTAATTGTAAAAATTCTGATCTTTTTCCAAGCACCGAAAAACAAAAAAGTCCTAACAAAAGAATGGATCAATTTAAAATTTCGAAATTTCAAACGATATTGTTGAATATTCTAGTGCGGATTCATAGTGCAATGGATTGATCCGCATGTCGAGAGAT
>JABVXS010000014.1:0-91319 GCA_013365335.1 Madathamugadia hiepei
ATGGTATTCCCAATAGTGATGTATGGATGTGAGAGTTGGACCATAAGGAAGGCTGAGCAACGTAGAATAGATGCTTTTGAGTTGTGGTGTTAGAGAAGACTATTAAGAGTCCGTTGGACTGCTAATAGATCAAATCAGTCAATTCTTCAAGAAATAAGACCTGATTTCTCATTAGAAGGTCAGATAATGAAGATGAGGCTTAAATATTTTGGCCACCAAATTCCCGTCAAATCTCAAAGATACTCTAGAATCGTTGTCGTAAGAAGAGACCAAATGCATCAAGAAGAGCAGACTGAAGAGATGGCGCCTTCATCACCCGATTCTACCATTATCCGTTCCACGTAAATGTGCAACGTAACATCTTTGTGAAAACGCATTTCAATATTATTCAGTTCATAGGAAAGAAAAATGAAAAAGAAAACTTATAAAATGTGTTTTTTTTAATATTAAACCTTCACAAATGCTTTACAGCAAAAATTTTCATGATAATTAAGTGTGCAACCAAGTGATTAAGAGTGCAATAATTCTATAGCTAAAACAACAAAATGACAAAATGCAAGCGTAAGCGGGAACGCAATTGTACAATTGTCGCAAAAAATTGAAAGGAGGGATATGAAGTTTGTAAGTAAAATAAAAATAAATATGATCTAATTCACGCTTAAATTCGCGTCCTGCGTGTAAAATCATTGCTAAAATATGTTGAGAATTTCACGTCGCCTTATATCTATTCCATTCCTTCTTCATGAATAGTTAAACTTTAATACTAAAATGGAATGCTACAAATAAGCAGGAAGAAGACAATCTGATCGTGCAATACGCAGACTGCTGTTGGTCTTGAAACTTCTCGAACTCTTTAGAACACCTTTGAAGAGACAGAGGAAGAGAGGGAGGATAATGAAACACTCATGATACTACAAATATGTCCTGGTGATCTTGTTATACGGGCGGTGACCGCTGCTTCAAAGGAACTTTACATTACTCCAAGCTTTGTGCAAAGAACTCATGAAACCCTGCACGAAGCGTCTGGCCTCCATGCATTTAGATTTTAGGTGAAATCTACTGAAACCCAACTGCGTTGCAGGTTTTCATCAAGTTTCATAGCACAACTGAATGTGTATCTATTCAGTTCAACTTTTCTACCCTTCAGTCAAATGCTGTAACCCTTTCCATCCCAACCTTTCCTCACAGTGATATTCCGTTTCCATTGATACTTATGATCTTCCTCACCTTAATATCAATCACTCAAGCGTATTCTCGTATATGAAGAACCAGTTCGCAATCGTCCATCGATTCCTTCGGACAAAAAGCTTCCCACAAGTTGCGTGGGACGATTTAAACGCCAGCCACAGATGTTTTTTCCCAACGCTTTATTCTCTACACTCTTCTGCTAAATAGTGTAACCGCCTAAGTTGACAATTCTCCCTAAAAATTAAAGAACTTTCACTGTAGAATGACCAGAACGGAGTAACACTTTTCTTTCTACTAGAATGCCTGAAGAGTTGCAAGCCCATCGCGCTAGTGAACTTCCATTCCAAACGTAATTTAAAAAGGTGAATGTTGAATTATACTAAATCAGAGAGCTTTTTTCCTTCCCTGCTTGTCACTCTTTCATTATTTGGAAGAAAGCAAAAGAAAGTTTTGGGAAGCCGGATTTTGGGCATCGGAATGAAACAGACGGTCATAGCTTCATTAAACATTGTCCTTCCAGATGATGCATATTACTCTTACCAGGTGTAAAGCATTAACTCTTTTAGATATGAACATCACCTCTTCCAGGTGCAAACTAGTGCAAAGCATTTTAGCAACATTGGTAGTGGCTGCGTTTTTGATTCGTTGAATGACTCCGGCAACATATGCCACCAAATCTCAATCATTTCTTAATCTTGCTTCAAGTAGTTTTCTTATAGACACTGAAATCTCAGTTATTCGCTTATTTTGCCATAGGGGTTTAGTTAAATTTATAGGAAGCAAATTTTGACGAGAAGTTTTTTTGTCAAACTTTGGTTGAAAAAAATTTTTTGATAAAAGATGGTCATGATAAATGTATCGAACAAAGAACTCCGAGAAATCACTGAGACAAAATGGAACAATAGCTGATTTGAGTGGGTCAGTGAAATCTAATGTTTTTTCCCTATTATCTAAATGACCCAAATTGTTCCGAGATGTCTCAATTTTTCACGATCACAGAAAATGTATCATTCATCTGAATAAAATATACCACTTTTTGAATGAATTTTGTAATAATTGAATAGTAGGAGATAAAAGTACTGGTGGTGCTTTCAGTCCAGATGAATCGTATTCAACAACAACAAAGAGACACATCAAATCAGAGGTATTTAAGGCGCAGCATTGATGTGACCTCACTACACTACAAGAGCTTATGTCAGCTCTGTTCAGTAGCCCGGTGGTGTACGTGGCTCCAGGCAATGTCCACATGAACCACTTTCTCCTCGTTCTCCCGGTAAGCCTGGTTGTCCCTCTAGACCTCTTTGTCCAGGCGATCCTTGTATTCCTTCATCTCCTTGTGGTCCTTGAAGACCGTCTTCGGTAGTTCCGTCAGGTCCTGGTGGTCCTTTCAGTCCAGGTGGTCCCGGTGGTCCTGGAAGGAAAATAGTAGGTTAAACAATGACTTAATTATCAAAACCAGTGATATGAGTTTTTTCACCGAAGTTCTTATTAATCACTGGAGCTTAAAAAAGTTACCAGGTTGTCCCATGGGTCCAGGAGGTCCGTCAATTAAAATAAGCCGTCCAGGCTGACCAGAAGGCCCAACAGATCCTTGCTTTCCAGGTGGTCCAACTGGTCCCATTGCGCCAGCCATGCCAGGTTCTCCTTTTCTGCCATCTTCACCTCTTGTACCATCAGCGCCCTTTGGCCCTTGCGGCCCTTTTGGACCAGGTTGACCTGCTGGACCGGGTGGTCCAGGTGGACAAATAATGCATGGTTCTCTCATTTCAATTACCGGTTTTATCACCTTGAAAAAATTTTGTGCAATTCTAACAATAGCATTTCATGTTTGAACAATAAAGTTCTTCAGTATTTGTGGAGGTAAGAAGTTTCTATTTACATCACTATCGTATCATAGAAATTCATTTACTGGTGCCAAAAAGATTGTAAAGAGCAGTCAACTGAGCTGTTACATTTGAATTACATCGTTTTGCCTTAAACCATTTGGCAAGATGAATACAATTGTATTAGTATTCACTTACAACTGGAAAGGCTTTACTGTGCAAAATTTGAAATATACTTTGAAAGCATTCTCATTTAATAGCGACATTTCTGAATGTCGAAAACCACGAGCGTCAAACTTTGAAAACTACCTGTCCATCCTTTCCATTATCACCAATTTCGCCTGGTTCACCATCCTTTCCATCAGCACCAGCATCACCAGGTGGTCCTGGTGGCCCTACAGGACCTTGTTGACATGGACAGCAGAAACTTTCAACATTTGGTTCGTTTATTATTTGATCTGGACCATAGGCAGGTGGCGCTGCGGGATTACCATAATCGTTATTAGTTGCAGTATTGCCGCTGTAGGTATCATCTCCTCTTCCATAAGTATTGGTACTGCTGGAACCTCCATAAGCATATCCACCGCCAGATTCATCGCCTTCTTTGCTGCCATACGTTGCAGGAATTTGACTATCATAAGTAGGACTTCCCAAATTATAATTTCCAGCATCGGGTGCTCGTGGTACATATTGACCGAAAAGCCAGGTACCTGCTTCTCGCTTAACACGGTACCCTTTGCCAATGACGTGTATTTCCTGCCACATATCATGAGATCGGGACTGAAACTTACTTTGCTAAATATCATACAAATGAGTGAAATTTGCAGTGATTACTCATCTCGAATTAACATTCGGTAACTAAAAACGCAAATCAACTAGCCATGATTTTACAAAAGAATATGGTTATGAAGATTATCGGGTCAAGCGTAGCATATCCACATTTAAATTTAGTACAAAATTTCAATTTATGATTTTTACAAAAAAACATATAAATATCAGTTTATTTATCGATTTATCTAAATAAATTTACAATGTTAAAGTGCTTGGTATATTTCGTTCCAAATTTAAAAAATCTAACCTTACAGAAGCTAGTTTCAGCAATAAGATGTGACTGAAAGGATTGAACAAAACTGTACAGCATCGGAAGGGTGATAATGGAGGTGATCACCGCGACGGTTGAAATAACAACTGCAAAAAATGCAGTGCGGCGCAGTTGCACCTGTTCATCGTGCAGAATACTTTCGACACCGTTGAACTTCATCGCTCATAATAGCAGTACAGAGCAATTAACCTATAAATTGAAAAGTAAGTGAGGAATTAAATAGCCTCACTAACTGACAGAGAACTACAAATGAGTCGGAGGTCTTGCTGTCACCGTCCAAGCATTCTAGGCACTTGCAAATGAAATAGAGTGAAGAAAGTTCCATGTACGCTGAACTTCATTTGAAAAATTTGCCACGCATTTTCAATAGATTCATCCATCACAGGAAATCCTTCAGAACTTTGCTTTCAGAGCAAAGTTACAGCAAATGCAAATTTGCACAAACTATTTTTGTAATTAATTAATTGCTGAATTGCAAAACAAGAAATAATGATCACTGCTGACGTCTTCATTTCAGATTAGGGATTTTTGAACTTCTATGAGAGTGGCAAAGCTAAAAAAGTTGCTTATGAATAAACTTATTTATTTCACTCATTCCGAAATTTTTTACCAAACAACAACTGTCATTTTAGAAAAGACATTGAATTCCATCAATTTTACAAAATTAGAAGTGGCTATCCTCAATCGAAAACATCTGCATTGACATGCTCAGCAGGTTTTCCGGCAAAACTGTAAGACCGTCGTACTTCTAAATTGAGTGAAAATTTCAAAAAAGTGACACACAAATTGCTAGTGAGTGATTCATTTGGGGCGTTCTTCATGTTTGCCGCAAACATCAACCCAATTACCCACATTCTTTTTTCAACTGGAATAGTGGCAATTCTTTCTCAATAAATGCCAAATGGAAAATGGAATCTCAACAATTGAAATTACAAAATCCAATTTTTGGCTTCATATGTGGCTCATTTTGGAAAAACTCGAATCGATTGTGTAAATTATTTTGTACAAAATACTCAAGGATACTTGCGAGCAACAGAACAGGGCAGGAAAGTTACTCAAGGATACTTGCGAGCAACAGAACAGGGCACGAAAGTTACTCAAGGATACTTGCGAGCAACAGAACAGGGCATGAAAGTAAGATATTTAAATTAAAAATATTGAAAAACTAACACATTGATATTGAAAAATTAGCCTGAAAGAAAAAAGTGGAAATAGTCAAAGAATAGTAAAAAGTTAGCGAAGAATTACTTGAAATCAATGACAAACTCAAATATGATTTCCAGCAACGAATAGTTCTGCTTTTAATGAAGTCTGAATCCTATCTTCACGATATGCTAATTCAGAATTAATCAATTTTTAAAATTCTTTGATAACATGTGAAGAAAGTTGAATCTGAGAACGTAATAAAGTGGGATAGTCGAAGGATGGGATGTCTTTGAAATTAAAGTTACCTCATGAATGCACTTTAGACAATCAAGAAGCTGATACGGTTTAAAAAACAAGGACTGAGAGCTAAATGGAATGGTGGGAAATGTGGACCGATGGATCGAAATGGAAGATGTACAGAAAATTTATAATCGACATTTAATGGAGAAATATTTCTGCTTTGGAAAACTTTTATTGTAAAATTTAAAGTGACGTCTGTTTCAAATGCTGCTCCTGTCCATCAAACCACAAATCGCTACCTTTAAATGACATGGCGGTACCTCCTTTGTAAAGAGCGGCATGCAAATTGCTTTTGATTAAACTTTATAGACATTTTTATCATTTCAAAATTTTAATGAGCTTTTGATAATTGCTATGAACAGACAGACCAGTAATTATTAATATCACTTTTACTTTCTCGTCATTCTTTTAATTAATTAATTAAGTAACACACAACTACTTTAATAAATTGTCCCCATATTTGATGCTAAATAACATCACTGGCGTTGTTTATCATTCCAGAAGATTCCAAGAACTCTATAATGCTAGCGTTTTGAAAGAAAATTAGCGTTGAAGAAGACAATTTAACCACCCAAAACTTCAAATCCAAATTAAGAATGAGTAAGATTACTTAGCGAAGCAGGATCTGCCTTCCTGCATTACAACTTCCCAATTATGAAAGCTATCCCATCAACTGCACACAGTCAGTTGCAGTTGTAAGCCAATCCATTTCACTTTAATTTCATTTTTCAGTGATTAAATTTCATTTCCATTTTCATTCAAACTTTCGTCATCGTCGTCGTGACTTCGCTTCTCAAACGATTTGCCGTTGACAACTGCTCTCCTGGTGATCATCCTAATTTTCTTCAATACAGTCATTTCACTGTCTTTTGTGTTACACTTCATCATTTTTTGCATCAACGCTGTTGCAAGACTAAACTACTGCAAGACGTTTGCCACATGAAATGTATTTAGTTTGTGGAAATTAAGTTCTCAGCAAGATGGTATAAAATTAATCTGACTTCGAAATAGTAATGCATCACTTGAGACATCTAGTTAACACGAAAATAGCTTTGTTACACCGGAAAAAATGTAAGGAATTTTTCATAGCATTAATAAATTTTAAAGCTTACACCAATTAAATTTTTTAAACTGAGACCAAAAAAATTCTACTTGAAATCTCTGGAAACTAATTACAACAAAATGTGATTGCGAAATTTTGATGTGACATTATCCATCCATTATTTTCTGTCTCACAGCAGTTAATGATTTGATGGATGACAGTAAGGAGGTCATCTAAAAGATGAGAAAAATAATACTGTGCCTGAATTCTTACGGAGCTATATGTTTGGTTAATTATTGCAAAATTGATTTCACATTAATTGTTACTATTAATATCATCATCACCATTGTCATCACTTTATCATTATTATTATTATTACCATTGTTTTACTACTATTATTATATTATTATTTTTACCATTATTTTACCATTTTATCATCATTGCTGTCACTAAGAACATTATTATTAATATTATTAAAAAGTTTTTACAACAAATTAATGCCCAATGTAAAGCACGATGACCATCAGTTGTCCAAACAGCCGAACAGGGAATAGAGAACTTCTCAATGAAGTTCAAATTATCGCGGGAAGATTCCGAAAATTTATCTATAGAATTAGTTTGCGGGCATGAAAAATGGTGACCCATGTTAGAAAGATCATCCGTTAAACCCTGACAAGTTGTAAAGTTCAGGAGTGTTAACTTCGCTTAAGGTAATCAGAGTAAAATACTCCTCAGACAACCAGAAAACACCGGAAGAACTGAGTATCCTTATTCAATCTCGCGCACCTCCCATACAGAGTGATTTATCCACCGATTTTAACGGATCAAGAACATGATAGTTAGGATCATTTTAGCCTAGCAATCGACGCATCAACCGCATGATTCCTCACTTTGCAGAACAATAAGCCGCATTCTTCGAAGCAGTGATCATGAGATGGAATCAAGACATACCTTCTGTGCTGACCAAAATAAGGAAAACAATAACCGAAACAATACGCACACCCAATCAAACGCTTCTGAGGAACAAACACGAAACTACTAAACTTTCGAAGAAAATCCACATGGTCATTAAAATTTATCACAGATTCGAAAATCATAATTTTAACAAGCACCAGAGTCTTTACTACATCTGAGGTACTGCACAGAGAAGCCATTTATCATGTAGATCCGATGCCAAAATGTTTAGACTACCGTCAAAACAGATTGCAACAAATGAGATCCTCGTTAAGGATTTGCTTTAACTGATTGGTGATTGAGACGATTTTATACATTCACTGTTTATGTGACACCATAAGCTGAATTAGCACATTTCAGAATCATTTAAACGCATCATGACTCTTTGAAATGGGCTTTGCCGACTGTACATTTATTCTGTGTAATGATATATCTCTGTATTTGATTGCCCTTATTCTAATTGGTTAATTTCTTACAACCACAAGCTATAAAATCACTCTTTTCAAGATGAGTAGCTACGAGCTCCTCTCCCCTTTCTTGAATTCTTCTATTCTATACATCATCGCCAAGACTACTTCCAATTAAAGTATTCATCTCAAGGAAATTCAAAATACGCCGTCTTCTATCAACACTACTAATGATATTTAAATTTCTGGCATTATAAATAAGTAATTTTTCAATGTAGATATGAGCGTTTTCCCCGGTCTTCAAGGGTGGTAAAGAATTTATACTCACACTAACTGAAATTAAATTCTGACACTCATAAACATCATTTTTGGAAATAATCATGAGGACTGCTTAAGGCTGTCACCCCGTTTAATAAGCGCTTCAATCGCACGAGCTCTTAACTCCAATTCCAGCATGCGGAGCCTGTTTTCTTTCTGCGCTCCATCATTTGAATGGATTGAATCTCTGAAACGCAGAAATTAAACAATTCCACTTAAAAAAAGAAAAAACTTACTGCAACTTTTCCAGCAGATATCTGACAAAATGAAAGATACAAAACTTTAATTTTTAACATGCAAAATATATCAAAAATACTTTTCTGAATTTTTAAGCACTGATGCCAACGATGAATGGGCATTGCCGGTAAAAAGGTCCCCACTGACAGTTATGTACTGATCACAATTTTGATCCTTGAAAAGGAATATCATCTTTAAATAACCTCACTACTATGATAAAGTACATTAGAAAGGTCACTTCAAAGTAGTATATTCAGTGTTCCTTGAAATGTAAAGTTGAACGTTGCCAGCACAGATAAGACCGGAAGAGTTTCTTTTGTGGGAAGCTCTTGACACTCGTATGGGTAAGCTTTTAAAGTTCCACACACAAGTAACACAACCTCACTACTATTTAGCACCTATATTAGCAAACAATCGCTTGCTGACGACTGTCCGCCCTTGTAAGTGCCAGGGAATCAAACTCCCACTAACATACTCCCAGAGTTTTCTTAGCCACTGCACTATGCAGTTACTTTCCAACAAATCAACATATGGCCTACATTAGATGTACAAAAAACAAAGTGACCTTATTCAACGTATCTTTATTGCCTGAGTTCAAACTTTCTTCTTGATCACTGACAACTTCGCCATCTTCCAGTTCGCCATCATTCTGTGTCGTCACTACAGCATCCACCTATAAATTTTCAACAAAACGTAATCAAATTAAATTTTCCACGGTTTGATCAATTTACAACATGAATCATGACAACGGTAGCTTGACAACTTAAAATACCTGGTCGTTAGGATTTGCCATGTCTTCACTGACAAATATCCCTTCATGATGGTTTGATATAAATGAAGTTCTGCATTCTATCGTGAAGTCGGAATGCACAACAGTTCTACTTTCTTGACGCGTGTTAGTTGCAGAAACGTTTTCAGTTATATTACATTGGGATCTGAAGCTCTAATTATACTGTTGTATGAAACAGCATCAGCTGAATCGATTGCATCCAAAATACTGAAAATTCGAATCCGAAAATTCAGCCAAGCTCCTATTTGGTCACAATAAGGTTTACAATAGCCAAAAAATTTATGTCTCATAATTCACTTGATACTTTTGTTGAATTTTTCATTGCTGAATCGAAGTGAGGATCAAATAAAATATGAAAGTGAGGATCAAATAAAAGATGAAAGTGAGGATCAAATAAAAGATTTAAAGTGATATATACATACGCAGGTAAATTTGCTCCGGTCATTTCTGTTGTGGAGTCAGCAACAGCAATTTCCGCTTTCGATGCTTAAATACCACAATCAAGAAAGAAAATAAATTGAAAGTGACCAAGTGATAGCGTAGAAACCAAAATAAACCTACTTTTAATATTGGCAACGACAACCATCTCGTTCTTCTCTTCTTCAGATTCGCCACTTTCAATAAAATTTTTTCCTGAATGTAATACTTGCAACAGAAACGCTTTGAATGCTAATGATTCACTTCTTTTACATACTTTATTAAATTTGAAATTTTTATAAGTGTGAAAAACCCGAAAAACACTGAAGCGAATATCATCATTGCAAATAAATATGTTGCTGCCACAAAAAAATATTGTAACAGCGAAAGAGGACATATACATGAACGAGTCTATGGGTATTGTAAAAATCTACAGAAAGGATCGAAAAAAATTGAGCTAACCTTTTAAAATAGTGCATATATTCTTCTTAGACATTTCAGTAAGCTCTTTGACGCATAAATTTTGAAGTTTCTTCAATTCCATTTTCTTAAATCATGAAGAAATTGAAATATTTAATGCCTGTATATTTTACTTTTGTCAGCAAACCTTTAAATTTTTGGGCAGCAATTCATAAAGTTCTCTTATATCAAGCGAAGCAAACATCTGGTGAACCATCTCTTCTCGACTGTGAATGTAAGATGCAATAGTCTTCAAATTCTCTGAAAAATTTTCACTAAAGACCTCTTTCTACATGCTTGCATTTGAACTAGCTTGTTTTACCAATAACCAGGCATTATAGCATGTGACATTGAATCTCTAAGCATCGATGTTAACTCACGGCCAAATAATGCAGAAAGTGAAAAGCATTAAAAATAGTGGGTCTTGCTATTAACTCCATGGACACCGTGCAGATGCGACTTTTGAATAACTAACAAAGAAACATTAAACACCTTCAGGGGGTAAATCGGCAGATGTCACAAAACCGATTTGAGTCGATCTTTTCCCAACAGATAAAGACCTAAAATAGACACCATGAAAGAATTGAAGAGGAACCAAAACGGTTGAAAATCTGACTGAAAACCTCGAAGTGGATGGAGAAGAAACACTGGAGATCAAGTGGTTCCGATGATTATGTTGTTTACTAGGGTTCGCAATCACAGAACAAGAGGTTTCACTCGAGACACTACTTGACGTTTGCGCCCGAGCCTTTTTCCTTCGATGTGAAAAGGACTTTTTTCCACGCTTCAAATAGAAGAATTTTCCACAAGTAGTTAAATTAACTGCAACACAAGCTGAAAACTGCTCAGAAAATTTCCAAATAAATGACCGGCAACTTACCCGTTTTTTATCCTTCTTCATCGACAGATCCTTAGAAATTCATGTAGCTGCCCAATTTCTAAGAGAGCTCCAGTTCAGAAACCTCACAAAATTACAAAATACATTATTTTCATTAAATAACTGAGAAACACTTCACAACTTTTCAGGTGGATCAAAAACATTAAATTGTAATTACTGCAGCTACCATATGGTAAAATTCGATTTTACTAGGTAAATCATAAACTGCAATAAGCAACCCCAACACTCCGCTCATTATACCTGAACAGCAACTCCCTGTAGCTAATTGACCACTAACTACAGTACTGTGGCACGACCTTAATGAAATCCAACTCAAACCATTGGCCGACCTCTATTCGGCTACACGTCCCTTCCTTTTTGATCGTGAATTTACTCATCTTGCTGTGCTGGTCACCACTCTTTTTCATCCTGTGATTGAGTTTTGAGATGAGGTAATACCATGTAGACAATGCAAGGGACTTCTTTTGTCGAGCGGTTACACTGAAAAGTTGCATTTCCTGTATGGATGTGACCTGTAAGAAAATGACACACTATAATGTTAATGTGATATTTGAAAATTTATTGCATAAACTCGAAAACATGGTTTGCTTACAAATACGTTGCCAAAATTAGAACTATGAGTTACTAATTGTAGTGCTAGTAGATTGTTTATTGAGTATATTTTGTTTATATCAAAATGAAAATGACATGGAAGTGGTGGCAATCCAATGGTTTGATTGTTTGCTTTGGTTTTTGTAAGGAGTATGTTATGTTAATTATCTGTTATATTTTACAGTAGTCGGTATCTCGATCTGATTAAAGAAAGGATTTTGTTAGTTACAGCATTCCTCTTCAAATTGCTTTTTCTATTTTTCTTTCTTTGGTTGTTACGATGTTATGCTTCCCAGTTATCACGGATCAAAAGGAATGTGTTCGAGGAATCAAAGATGTCTTCGGAAGTAGAGAAGACGGTAAAACCAAAGAAGGGCATGGATTGTTGCATTCTCGCACAGGTTGCGCATATATACCACCAGCTAAACTTAAAATGATGCAAGAGCAGAGCAGTGAAATATTCCAAAGACTGAATTGGGAACGCTTGAAGAAACGAATTCATGGACAGGTGAGCCGTTCCTGGAGTTTACTTAATCATAATTGTCATAATACGAATGTTGTTGTTGTGTATTTCAGGTAAACAAAGCGAATACTAGCAATATGCTCAATGTCATACGATAATTGTTATGTAAAAATCTCATCCGAGGAAGGTCGACAAAATTTGTTTGAGATTTTAGTTCTTTTATTTGCTATTTTTTATTTCCATTACAATTAGGTTATGAAATTCATAGAAAATGAGCTCTAGCTTTCAAAAGCTTCATGTTCTAGTAATATATCAATTTTGATGCGTTTAAACAAGTTTTTCTCTCGATTAATATTTTTTTGTCTAGTGGTCCGGAACATTTAATAAGATGTTTTCTTTATGCACGAAATCACATAGGTACTTTCAGAGGTTTATTGACACGATCAATAATTCAAGCACAGTCATATTCGCCGACATTCACCAATCTATATGCAGCACTGGTTGCTGTTATCAACAGTCATTTTCCAAATATCGGAATGTTGATCATTCATTGATTGTTGATAGAATTTAAAAGATGTTATAAACGAAATGACAAAGCCTCAACTGTCACAATATCCAAATTTATTGCTCATCTTATCAATCAGCAAGTGGTGTGTGTTATTTTCTTTATTTTTATCATTTCTAACTTTATCTAGAAAATTATTGCTCAGAGCTGTATTATGAGGTATCAATCTTGCTGATTTATTTAATTTATTATGGTATAGCTCAGTACTTCATTTTTATTGCGCTTTAGCTACTTCGTGAACCTCGCATAATAAATTTGTATCTTTTAGTCCATCTAGTTTTTTTCGCTTCCTATACAGATTTTTAATTCCAGATTTACGAAATCCTTGCATTGGAAATGATGATATTGATGCCTGAAAATCCAACTGATGATTTGGTAGAGTTTGCAGTAGCATTTCTGAAAGAATGTGGTATTAAACTGTCTGAGATTTCACCTCGTGGCTTAGATGGCTTGTTTTTCGCGGATATTGTCTTTTGTTATCATCCGTAATGCTTGCAGTGGATGTAGAGATTTATTGAATTCCCCATGTGACTTTTATTATGTAAAGTTTTCAGTAATTTTTGATCGGCTGCGAAGCATTCTGAGTGATTCAGATATAGAAAAAAAAATTCAGTACATGATTGAAGTTATATTTCATATTCGGAAAGATAAATTCCAGGTACGATTTATGAATTTTAGTTTACTTTATAAACTTATGAAATTTTGATTCTGTTGTACTTATATGAAGCTTTATATACATTTTTGTATTTAAATATATTACATTTAAATATCAAATTAATGTCAAATTGAGTCATCATTTTAATATTCATCTTAAATTTCCAAAAGAAACTTCCATCCGTCATTATATTTTTTCAATGGAACTTTTTGTGTTAATTTTTCTACAGTTATTGAAATATTAGTCATTAACTCGAAATTTATTTTCAAGTCAACTATATATATATATATATATATAGTTGAAAACTCAAACGCTTTGAAGGATAAAATGTATTTTAATCGCTCTGAGTTTTTTAGTTTCATCAAAGACTGACGACAGTGATTTTAGTGAAAAATTGAACCAGAACAGGAAAGCCTTGTAAAAAAGCGAACAAATTAAGAAAACACTTAAATCTGAGAAAAACATTTATGCTTCGAAGAATAATAATCAGAAGGATAAAAGCAATAGGAAAGATGACTCTCACGATATAGCACAGGAAGTTGAAGGTGAGAAACGTGAAGATAACGAGGAAAAAATTTAAGCACAAATTTATGACGAGGAAAGTGATTGGAAAGTTGGAAGGGGGTACCAAGGTAAACGTGCTGATGAAGAAGGAGATGGTTCAAATGGAAGGAAGCATAGAAAATTTTTTATGAATAGAAAGCACAGCGATGATCCACGAAATGAAAGAAAACATGATAGAACTGAACAGCGGAAGAAGGGAGTTAAAGAGCAAATGTATTATCATAAGGCGAGAAGACGAAAAGATTCAAGTGACAACAAATGGAGAAAATGATACAATTGATGGGGAGTCCGGTGAAGATGATTGCAAAAGTAGAGTCAACCAAAGCAAACGAGAGAACCATAAAATAAAACGCGATATCACTGATATTGATAGACATAGAAACAAACGCAGGAGACATGATTAAATTCTGTGTTCTTTTGAAGATAACTTTATTGGTATTTGTAAGATCGATTATTCATCGGATTCGTAAAAATTTTTAATTGTGCTAAATTTCCAAATTTTGCGTCGGGCAGTAGTAATGTGTTTTTCATTTGACTGTAATACGATATATTTCCTACTGTTTTTTATTTCTGTCGTATCAACTTATAGATTCTAC
This sequence comes from Madathamugadia hiepei, assembly GCA_013365335.1. NCBI lineage: Eukaryota > Metazoa > Nematoda > Chromadorea > Rhabditida > Onchocercidae > Madathamugadia > Madathamugadia hiepei. The sequence goes on from JABVXS010000014.1 coordinate 14,516, forward strand.
GATAGCAATATTGCGGAACAGAAATCTTATCAAGTGCATTTTTAACTGCATTAAATTTTCTAGGTCGAAAGTTTTCCGTTGCATATAAACTTTAAAAATTTTGTGGTGTTCCCACTCAAAAAAAGTATAATGCATATATTCTGCATCTTGTTAATTGTTCCTCCAGGTATAAACTAGTTCTGAATCTTGAAAACTCACTGAGTCGGGTTCTGGTGCAGGTTTTCGCGGGTTATCGAATCACTGCTTGACTGTACTGCAGAGTCTGGGTGATCACTAAATTTTGCAAGTAATTTTTTTGGTCTATAAATATTGTGATATCTGGTGGTTAATTCATTTTTACTTAAAGAATCTGCAAAAGCGGCCATTGTCAGTTTCTGCTTGCGGTAGGTAACCGTATAATGGCAGGTATGCTATCTAACTATCAATAAGGGAAAATAGATGGACATATGAGCAAACAATTTTCAACGCCGACACTTCGATGGTTATTAAGAAAAGCAATTAGTTGAACGAGGTGGTCTATCGGGATGGCATGCTTCTCGTACAAGATGAGGTGTGCTCTCGTCCTCAGTGCATGACACATTACTCAAAAGAGCAAATCATAGGTAAGAAAGCCGAGATTGCTAAGAAATCGACAAAGCAACAACGAAAAGAACTGGAAAATCAGCATTGGTATCATGGCTTGCTGTCCAGAGAAGACATAGAGTAAGGCTCTTCAAGTTCTTTCAAAGAAGTGGAAGCTTCTTGTCCATTTGTTGAATGACTGTTCATTGAATATATGAAGTAATATTTGACAGCTGCAAAAATTGGGTAACGAATTTTGTATTGAAAAGTTGGAAAAGATTAAAGCTAATTTGTCCAAATTATCGATAACCTAATTAGCGCGAATGTTATTTGATTAAATGATGGGCTGTTTACGACAAAATTATTACGAAGAAAATTTTGCATAATTGCAAGAACTTCATATTTGATTTTTTTTTAATTTCGGGATGTTAAATTTGAGGAAGTTGCTGGTTAAGAATGGTGACTTTTTGGTGCGTGTGACAGAAAATCAAGGAGTGCACCAAATTGTTCTTAGTATTCATGTCGGTGAAAGAAATATTCATCTAACTATTGCTGTGTTAGTCATACTTTTCATATGATCAGTAGCGTCATACTCAAATGTCGTCTGATAATTCCCACATATCCAAAGAATTCTGAACTGAACTCATATCACGCCGGATATCTTGCAGGACGGAGGATGGTCATTTTCAGTTGTCACTGCTACGAAGAGGAAGGAAATTCTCTTCAATTTACGACTTGGTGCATTATTATAAGGTTATTTTTAGAACCGAATACTTAACTTACAATTCTTGATGGTTTTTGAATCAAATTTTAGTGTTGAATTTTACTTTTAGACGCATAAAATTAAGATAAAAGATGCGAGTGGCAAAGATATTCGTCTGGGAGATGGTGTACCCAAGCCAAAATGGTTTGTTAAACATGAAGCAATCAGTTACGATAAAAACATGGTAGATGCCTTCAAATGAAATCAGTTGAGAAATTCCGAAATATTTTCCACCCATCCCGTTTTTTATATTTAATTATTATTAATCATTGGTTGAAAATTTCAAAATCCTGAGCCATAGTTATCGGGGAGTTCAGTTTCATCAGACCTCTGTAAACATTTTGATCCATGATTTGAATAATCGTGCCAAAATAGATAACTCAAGTTCAGTTCCGGAAAAAACTGTTACTGAAGGTTCAGGAATTCAATAATAAAAATTTGCAGTTACCGCTTGGGTCAGGAAATTTTGCCGATGTTCTTCTTGGCACATTTACATGCGAGAAAGAAGAAAAGAAACAAGTTATTCCAGTTGCAATTAAGGTCAAATTAATACAATTTGTATATCATAACAGCCGATATTTAGCTTTCTTCTTGAATCTTTGCTTAATAATGAACTTTATAGATTATAAAACCTGACAAAGGTGGCAAACGTGAAGCAAAACAATCAATGATTAGAGAAGGCAAAATTATGAGTTTTTACAACCACGAAAATGTTGTTCAGGTTAGCTTATTTTTTTCTTAGAAATTAATGAACTTTGAAAGAAAAGTATAAACTGTTGCAGTTTTATGGAGTCGCGTGCGATCGGCCACCGATAGCGATTGTGATGGAGTACTGTCCTGGCGGCAGTTTGGAAAATCATCTCAAAAAGCAAAAAGGAAATATTGTCATTGGCGAACGGATTGAATATTGTTTAGAGGTCCCATGAATTTATTCGCTTTTTTATGTGGTAGAATTTCCTCATTTGATTGCAAATCAAATATTTGCTTAAAAGAAATATTGAATTTTGATTGAAGAAGTCTTGTTGAGGAACTTGAAGATAAAAAATAAATTTTCAGACAGCGCTTGGCATGCGATATTTGCACATGCAAGGTTGTCTGCACCGTGATCTTGCCGCACGTAATTGTCTTATTTCGATGAATGGTCTTGTAAAAATCTCAGATTTCGGTCTGAGTAAAACAGACACACTTGGCAGCGAGAATGATATTGAAATGAGCGTTGTTCCAGTGAGGTATCATTGCTTTGGCAAAACTTGATGCCAATTAATTCCGTTGTTAAATTTCGATTAGTGAAAAACCTATTCTAAGAAACCAATTGCCCTAGGGAAGTCAATAAAAAATTACCGGCCATTTCAACACAACATTGTCAGTCGTCATTTCATATTTAGGTGGATGGCGCCAGAAACGCTTGTCAAAAATCCTCAGTTTTCAAAAAAGAGTGATGTGTGGTCATTCGGAGTTCTTTTATATGAGGTTTGCCGTAGTTTTTATTTTTAGCTGCAAATTTTTTGAAAGACATTTTTTTATGGGAATTCCTACATCATTTAGGTCAAGACTGTAGAAAATCGTTTTTTATTTCATTCTTGCATATTATTGAAGATTTTCAACCTGGGTGTTAAACCATGGCCAGACGATGAAAACAAAAAGATAGCAACAAATATTCGACATATTCGAATGCCGGAAATGCCCACAATAACTCCACCATCAGTCAAAGCTTTGGTTTCAACTATATGGTTCAATTTTTTGCCGACTTTCTCAAATGCATCATTATGCTGTACTCTATTCTTACCAAAGTCATTCAGTTATCTTTTAAGCAATATTCAAATATGCATTTCTGTCGCCAGTGCCTTAGATTTTTCTTCTGATCGTAAAATCCGACGTTGAAGTAATCTTGGATTTAAGTTATGATATTATAATTATCATCAATCATCACTAATTGCTCTTTTTAGGATAAAAAATGTAGTTGATAGACCTAGTTTCAAAGTTATATGCAAGAAATTGTATGAAATGCAAAAAAACAATCTGAAGCCACCACCAATTGCCGAATTTGCCGTGAATCGTATACCAAATGTGAAGCGACTGGAACATATCAAGCTAGAAGTCTGTATTTAATCACTTATGTGTCGTAGATGGAAAATGGAAGGGAACTTTTTTTAGCATTCTAAAATGGAATAAATAGTGGAATTTCAATCGATGAGTATGAGCTTGCATTTATTGCAGCATATCTTGGAAGAAATAACAGAAGAAGGAGAACCTCTAGAAACACCGACATTGACAACGGATGAAACCATTGAAGCAAAACGAAGAATGCGTAAGAGATCAGTGAACTGAAAGTCAATTTTTTTTCGTAAATTTCACTCACTACAAAAAATTTTCAAGAAGTGTTTGGAACTGCACGATCACGAAAATGCATGTTAAGTTTACCTTAACGAATTTCAGGTGATATTCTGAAGACGGGAATACGATAAGATTGCATTCCATAAAAAAGTCCCATAAAGCAGAAATTGTGCTCTGCATATTTACGTCCTTTCCTTTGATATTAGGAATAAATTATCCTTTGCCGGTTTTCATGATCCGTTTCGGTTATATTAATAAATATATTTCTGAACTCGTAACTTTCTGATTTGTTTTCTTCAAAGCGTTTCTGTAGACGTCAATAATGAACGACGTTTCTCGTGGAGAAGAACGTCAACGGTGTCATCTAGGTCGTTTTTTATTCAGCTTTACTGTTCACAATTCCATACATATCACACTCACTGTTTGGTACGTTAGCGAAGTCTCTATGGGGTATACAAATCCTTTTAATAATGCTATTTCCTAATTTATGGTGAAGTTTTGAGCTAGCTGAATTATTAAGCTCCGGCCAGATTTTTACAGTATTGAAAGCAACAAGCTCTCTTATCGCTTGAAATTTCATTGATGAAAAGTGTAGAGTAGCTACTACACCTCCACCGCCCCCAAAAAATTTCTTAAAACATATCTTATCAGCAACATGCATGTTACTACCCTCCCAACATTCACCTTATCAGCGAAGTTATGAAATTACATATCATTTGAATACAATTTTAGCATTTACACATTCCCAGAGTGGTATCCTATCCCTGCTGCCATCCTTCTTAGGGTTACGGATATGTCACATAAACTATAACGAGATTACGGGTTCAGCAAACTTTGTTAAGCATCGAGCATTTTTTCTTTAAAGGTGCTACAAGAAAACCTGATCTTTTCAATTTTCAAACGTTCTGCCTTTAATGATTTAGGTTAAAACTTTTACATCATCGATATACAAAACAAGTGAATGTGAGTAATTAAGTTTCCCTTCCCCTCACTGACATTGACGAACAGTTGCTCTATAACTTTTCAAATAGCTGGACGAAGATTTTTTAAGCCAAAACGATGTTCAATCCTATATTAATTCAAAATTTCGTCTTTGATTTGCCTTCAGCGAAACTCTTCATCCTCTTGAATTATTGTGGGAGAAAAAGTTTGGTTCAGGGATAGCACAAAAACAGAGAAGTGTAATGGAACTAATTAACTCTGACTACCTGATGTTAGAAATTTTAAGCATAAATCTCCCAGCTATTTTCAAACAGCTCAATTTTTGAACCTTTTCCGTTCTGTTCATTTTTCCTTTCATTTTCGACAAGTCGTTCTGTGATCAATTAATGATGGACGTTCACAGCTACTTTTGTAATAAACACAGCCACACGGATCGGGTCCAGGCAGTCGATGCGGTCAATTAGAGAATGGCTTTTGGGAATAAGTGCTTGGCTTATATACGGAATATTTTTACATTACTGTATTACACCATTGCCCCTGATAATTACGAAACAAAGATTTTTTTGCAATTAGCAAGGCATCAAATTTTGTGATTAACAAAGGATACATTTTGCATTAACAGACTTACAATTTTTGTGACTAAAAAGATTTAAAAAGTTAACAAAGGCTTATATTAGCACTTGCAAACAAAGGCTTTGTTGCGCATTTAGAATTTTGTTGTCAAAAAGGGATTTCGCAATACATACTGACTCACAGCATTTTCGATTTTCACGACAAAGGATGGAACTCCTTATAACACATGGAGATTAAATTTGATACATAGCTAGACACTTAATGTTTAACAGGATTTGTAATTTAAAATGACGCAAGAAAAGTTGTTTTGTTATTCAGAGATGATTTTAAACTTACTATCCTCCAAAATGTTCTCCTTTGTTTTTGTTTCCATTAAGCAAGCTTACAAGAGTTGTCACCTGTCACTGCAAAAATTAGTTATCAGAAGTCTTTTCTTCTAGGACGGCATTCCTTTGTGTCACAAAAAGCTTCCCAAATTTAGTCGTAATTTAACTTGCGTGTGACGATATAAACGCCAGCCACAGATTTCTCCAACTCTCTAGATTCTTCTGCTGAATAGTATAACCGCTTAAGTTGACAATTCTCCCTAAAAATTAAAGAACTTCCACTGTGGTATGACCTGATCATTACGTTTTCTTTAATAAAATTTGGCCAAGTTACGACCCAAAATCCATGGATAACGAAATAATCGAATATATGAAGTGGATTGTAATTAGATTTACCACTTGTTTATTGAAAAGATTACCTTTTCATGACCATGTCCTTGACCTTACGATTTCTTTTGCAAATGTTGCTTACAGACTTCTGACCAGTGATTTAACTGGTTCCTATCCAATTGAACGTGTTCGGTCCAAACTCGACGATTTGTTCAACGCAAGCATTTCACTTCTGTCTTCTCTATTCAACTCATATCTTCTCTTCTTGTCAAAGAACAGACCTACTTCATCGATGATGTCCGTACATCAACGAAAGTTCACGGCAAGTGATGCAAACAAGTCGAAACCAATTCAGTAATCACTATCCCTACTATCCGAAATCAGTATAAAATGATCTGAAATTGATACATTTCCCATGAAATTGATGTACAGATATATAAAACCATGAAAAAAATGAATGAAAGATAAGCAAAGAAAAATTAAAGAGTTTTATATGAGCATTACGGTGGTAAATTCAAATAATGGTAAATATTTTGAAAGAATACCATGCAGAGAGGGTTGAAAAATGCTTAACAATTAATCCTCTCCCACTGTGTATTTCTAGGCATAAGTAAATAATAGAAAATTTTCCGGATTAAAATGATGAATTTGAAACTATTACAATGCTTAAGAAAGTAATTGAAAAATATTCGTTTTCTAAATAGTTACAAGATCACGCAAAAATACGCAAATCAATTATAACGAACTCGAACTGGTTGTAAGGCAAAGTATAATTAATGAGTCAGTGTGTTTTATCAAATGCGGGTTAGAGTGTAGTCACGCAGGAATAAAGTTAAAAAAAAAAACTCATTTTTTCAGTATTTAAATGTAAATACAGAACAATGAGAACATAAAAATCTTGATAGCATATCTATACATCGAGCATTAAAAAGTAGGAATAGAAAAGGTTTGGTAGATTAACAAAGTTGGAAATGATGCAGATGGACGCAGGGATAACCACCAACTCTTACCAAACATCGTTGAGAATCGGCTGTGGAACTATATTATCCTTATATGGAATGTTGATACGTGAAGCTAACCCTTAAGCATAGTTTTATATTGATACACATAAAAAATACAATTAAATTTTGCTTCATAACACTTTCATGGGGTAAGTAAATCATGATATGCAGATTACAGTATTGAAAATAAAAATTTCTTCTTTTTAACGATTTTTCTTGATAGCATACTTAAACATCAAGCATGAAAGAGTAGAAATAGAAATGGTTTCGAAAATTGACAAAGTCATCATGAGATAGAAAGGATACAGAAGGATGCATCATGAACGGAATTTAAAACGTGCTACCGCTACGAGAAAGATTTTGTCAACTATTACTAAAGTGACATGAAGGACAAAACAAGGGTTCTAACTAAAACAGGAGAGTTATGATTACACAAAAAATGAAAGTTATTTAAAGAAGGTTGCAAAATTTACAATATCAGTTTTCGTATACAACATTAATGATGAGTGAAGTTATTTAAAGAAGGTTGCAAAATTTACAATATCAGTTTTCGTAAGATTTACTCATATGTAGCGTTGACACATAAATCTATACCTTATGCAAATTCTAGTAGGAATTTCCGATTTGAAGATTACTGCTACATTCACGCAAAGAGAACTACACAAGAAAGTTTTGATGGGGTACAAAATCACTTTCAATAAAGAAAATTGGATCGCAACACTAATTTGCAAGTTGACAGATGATCGGACTTGCTGATTAAAAAACTTTTCCGATTTTTTAAACTTGCAAGCATAAATTCAGCAAACCATGAAACTCTTGTCAGCTCTGTGTATGCTGTCCTTTCATGTATAATAATTATAGAGTCCTGCGGCAGTGACTGCATCGTTTGTGAACTGTACAAGGAATAAAACATAGGTAAAGCAAACCAACCGGAAATAAACATGCAGCTAACAGCAACAGAAAGATCAAACAAAACAGATCTGTCTGTGCAGAAAGAACTCCAACCTGAAAAATAATGTTTGAAAATGCGGAAAGCAAAGATTAAAGAAATGCTTATTTACGAGGTCAAATCCAATTGTTTGACAGCAGATGCAACTTTTGAAAAGCAGTTTTTATTAGAAAAGCAAAACTTATTGCGAAAAGAAATTGAAGTCACAGTAAAGATTAAACGGTCAAAAATATTAATATGAAAAGAAAAAATCTTTTGTAAACCAAGATATGCTATAGATTATGAAAATTATGAAGCTGAACTTACTCCACAATAAGCGCAATGTCCTCTAGTTGGTACTGCAAATGGAGGAGGTTGCGTCGTCACAGAAGCTAAACAAATGATGATTAGATGTTTCATGGATAATTCAATGCAACCGAAATCTGTTTATCGGTAATCATATGGACAAATACTGTTCATTACAGAAATATGATTCATATGATAAGCTCGAATTCCGCAAATTATAGATCTTCTAAACTGTTAGCTTCCAAATCTATCATTCATGGAGGTGATATTGGTCTGACTTCAGTGCATTTTATTCAGTGTAATTCGCTCCTTGCACATACTGAAATTGCGCAGAACAAAAGGTCTCGGAAAGGATTTATTTGATCGACAAAATCTGTAGAAAGTATATTTTGCCTCTATTTCATCAAAATCTCAGATGAATGAAAGCTTACAATTCAAAATTAAAATTAAACGAACGTAATGGGATCGGTGGTGCTCGTGGATGTATCTGATTCTGATATGGTTCAGAAGCAGCTGGATAAGCCATGGCTGCTTGATATGAAGGAGGGGGTTCACTGCAAAAACTGTTTTTCAAACACTTTTTGTAGACGATCTGCATGATCTTGACCATTTCGGCCGAAAATAAGATGGTCATTTTGCAACTTTTCAGCACTTCAAGTACGACGATTAGTCATGGCTAATTCCCTCAAACTGGTCGCTTGCTTAATTTCTCTCTCATTCATTTCTTTTAACACTTCTTTTGTCCAGGAAATTTGCTTCATAAAGTTGAGAGCTAGTAACTCAGTAAACTGATTACGAGCAAAAAGAATTAACAAATGAATAACTAACTCATTCCATCCAAATTATGAAACCTTCAAGTAAAAAAAAACCCAATCGTTTTACCAACTTTGAAAAAACGCGCTGTAAAGCAAAATAAACCTATAAGGTGGTAATCCCACTCGACAGTTAGCCGGAGGCTGCGGGTCGAGAAAAACAGGTGGCACAGATGGTTGCTGATTTGGAAAGGGACTATTTTGATGAATAATATTTAATACAGAATTTTCTTGCAGTGGAGCCGATAGAGTGCTGCTATCTAACTTTGCTTTTTCCGACATTGTACTTTTTGATAAGTGAGAACAGTATATGATCTTGACGATCAAACTACCTGCAACAAGACAACAAATCTAGTTAATCTATGGCCGTAATATGTGCTGTAATATCTACTTACTAATTAATTATCCCAATCGAATTGAAACCAAATCAAATTGAAAATCACCATTGCATCCAAATCACTTAAACTTCGTTTGGATCTCTCTAATACCGCATAATATTTTAATATACTGCGTAAAAACGATAATCCATCACCCTAGTATCTCATGACGATAACGTTGCGAAAACTTAATTTCAATCATGCAAAAGCAAAAAACTATATTCCCATAGGAACGCTCTTGCAATGCTGTCTATACTTTTGCAAGAAAATATTAGAACCAAAGTCTTTGAAATAGGAAAACTGAAAGGAATCGAAACTGTTGAAAAAAACCATGAATTCAATCCAATTCCTTATTTTGTCTCAAGGGACTTATTCCATCGGAAACAAAATCAAAGCTGAACAAGTATGAAGTGGAAAATTAAAACTCGAAAATAGTGACTAAGTAACCAGCCAGACGATCGGAAAGCAAACATGCGCGATAAAAACAAGAACTGCTTTAAAGAAAATGTTTTATTCATAACAGATTTCAACAACGATGAAAACAACAGTCAAAAAACAAAACAAAACTCTGAGAAAATGTTTCCTATATTTGATAGAAAGTATATTCAAGAGACAACATTTTAGAGGTATGAGCACACCGCCATATATTTTAAGACACCAGTTTGTATAACAAATAACAAACATCATAATATTTTCGTTAAAATGTGCCAAAACGTTTAAACGACTTAAAAACGAAAATAAAAATATATCACGAGTTTTAAACAAAAATTCTGATTTAAATAGTGTCTTTGATGATAACTACCATTGAGAAGCACTACTAACAAAAAGAATGCAATAATACGTCTTTTTTGATTAATTGCAAAAAATTCTCTAAAAATGGCATGTGACACGAAATAACGTGCGAAATGGAAAGGCTGCCTTATTCATATAACTAAATCCTATTCAATGAACTAGCTCTCTTCAGGCTATTATCAGTATTAACTACACAGTCATAAAAGCCGTCAAGCATCACTACCATTCACTTTGCATTCCTAGGTCTACTTCACTTTTACGACTCAAAATTACGAAATGAGTTCGCTTTGCAAAATATGTGATGGGCTATTGACATTAATAATGATAACGGCAATGCGGCAGTTATGGCATCGTTTTTTTTCACAGTCTTGTTTTCTTTTATTATTTTCTCTCCTTTAATGCCGTTGGAAATCCTAAACTGATTATAAGTCCTAAGTCAAGACGAATCTAAAAGTATGGACCGAAACCCTAATGCAAGTTAAATGATGTAAGATAGTGAATAAATTATAACAACAATTTCGAATCCTCAATCCACTTTACGTTCATCACAAGAATAATAATGAATACTTTCTAGCATTTACAAGAAGTTATACATAAAAAACTATGTAAAATGCAAAAAAAGCTATTGATAATCATGACGCACATAATAAATCCATCACGATGTTGCATCCATTACGCTCAAACTGTACTAATCAGAGCGACAAGCGATGTGCTGTAATTTAAGAAATATTCCGCAGAAAACGTGTTCCGCCTTGAGCACGTTTAAATAGAGCTTACATTTCAATTTCTCAAACTATATTTCTTGGTCGAATTAAAAAAAAATAAAATAAAGCATCAGAAGATTCCAGAAAAAATAATATAACGGTCATGTCATCTACTAACATAGAAAAAAAAAGATTTAAATATGTTATAACGTTTTATGGAAATAAGCACTAACTACATATTTTGTTTAAGATAAAAATGCTGCAATGTTTCTAGAAAAATCTGAACAAAATGTTCTCAAAAAAACTAACAGGTCATTGGTATGTATAATGCAACTTCGTCTGGAACTGATACAGAATGAATTCGATCTCTGTATTTGTAAACAACTCGCAGCATTTTTGATTCTGTCGGACAAGGATCATAAAATCCCGGTAACTGACTCTAAAAACATAAAACAGTGCTCCTAGGAACAAAAACACTAGTGACGCTAAAAATACTACAAGCAGGATGCTTGCAATGGCCAACTATTCACTAGTGTTATCATTTTTAATTGTTATGATCATGTAGTAATTAAGAATATTGGTGAATCAACTGAATTTCAAACCGTTCATGGTTACATGCGGTTGCTTACATCAGGCTTGATAATCGATTCTGAAGTCGTTTCCTCATCTCTACATCACTGTTACACCAAAAATTTTCAACGTTTTTTATAACTCCAGTTTAATCCCGAAACAATTCTTAATGTTCTCTCTAAGATTTGTCGGTCGAAGAATCTAATGAATTTCACAAAACCCAGTGAGAGAAGTTTAAGCTACACATTTAGTGGAGTTGTCATTCAAACCTTCCAACTTTTACAACAACAAAGCAATATAATTCTGTTTCTTGAATGTTTAATAGCAAAAACTTTCCTAATTAAAAAACTGAAAATTTACTAATACTTACAACATAATTAAAAACTATTTAATGCAAAAAAATATTGGGAAGACAAGCTTAATGCTTACTTTTCCAGAATATATCTTTAATTGCGAATCATAGACCATAGCTTGTAATGGCACAGTGACGTCAACAATACGATCGCCCAACAGTGGGTAGGACAATGCATTGTGGCCTTCTCCGACCAACTGGCCATATTTCGCTTCAACAATGACTAAACCGTGCTTCTGTTCTTCTTCCTTTGCTATTCGTTCCGCTGTACGTTTCATCAAATTTACTACATTGTTCGCTTCTTCACGTTTGACAACGTCTACCTAAACACAGGATTTCCTACTGATAAACAAATAACGACGATGAACAAGCCCATTTCATAATTGTAGATGAATGAATACCTCATTCAAGAGTACTGTCAATACCATACTTCAGCTCAAATACTTTTTAATTCTATCAATTCATATTCGAATACCTGCCGCTCTTCCGAGTGATCTTCAAATAATGACATTATACGTTCGTATGCGTGTCGGAAAACTCCTTTCAATACGTAAAAAACTGCAAATGGCATAATGACGCCATATAATGTTGAACGTGCTAAATCTTCCTCGCTATCACATAAGAGAAATTGATAATCATAAACTGAGGCACCCGTTTTCAATCTTAAATGGCTTTCGTATAAAAGCAATACGAAACTGGATTTGAAAAGTAGTGTTCCAAAATAATGAAAACATTGAATTAAAAATAAGAGGCTTGAAAAATGCAGATGGCACTCACCTTAATTTAGCTTGCAGAACACAGGATGGAAAAGCAAATGACAGGTTAAAACCTATCCGAGAATATCTTGATAAACGCCTTTCAAATGCAATTCCTGGTATAACACCGATTAATGAAACTATGCATGAAGTTTCGGTAAATGATTCCTGTTCTAAACTGCGTTTCGTATAAACCATCCGAATGTTTGAATTGGCTGCTGATATCTAAATATATTTATCATTCGTATAAACAAGGATCCTTAAAAAAACTTCATCTCTGCTCACTGCGTATTTTCTTATTTAAAAAAAAAAAATGAATACTAGTAAGCATAGTCAGTAAAAAATTCAGAATAAACTTACTGTCAAATTAACAAGGAATTTTTGCATATTCAATTCAGTGTGAATTAAGGATGTTGTCAAGGAAGGCTGCAATCCACAGTGATATATGAGAGATCCTTGCCAACATGGATGCAGATTCCTAGACAGAACTGAAAAATAACAAACCCGACTACTTACAAATGTTGCATAATATATACATCAATTTTCGTGCAAATGTGCATTTGAATCGGATTAAAAATAGAGCAAACTTACTAAAAGTGCAGCCCGGACTGATTAAGGAATGTAGAGGGAAATACTGAACTGAAGGTTGAATCACAATTGCATTTTTCAGATATATACTTTTAGCATATTTGCATCCTACCAATATCGAATTCGATGTAAAAGTTGTGTTGAACTAAAACGGTCCCTGTTTCAAATATTTATATGACCATGCATTCGTCATATTAACAGTTCATCGGTCAAACCAAACACAAACCTCAACTAGACATGAAGATGAGATTACTTTTTTCCAGTGCAACGTAAATGATCCATCACCTTTACCATTGTTCACCTTGACACGTCCACTTAGGCCCACTTTGTCTCTTGCTGTCATAGAACATTCGATATTCTGGGATATAGATAAACTGGTTACTTGCGGAGGACATCTAAAATAACATTTTATTTTTTTTGCAAGTTTCTATCGTAAAATTAAAGGTGTAGATTTTTCTAATATGGGAATAGTTTTCAAGCCAAAAACTTCAAACAAAATTTATTTATTCTCAAGAATAAAAGAAATTCACTTATTCATTTCTTAAAAAAGAGACTTAAAAAAATAATTATTAAAAGAGAACCTCAGTTCAGAATTAGCAGCAAAAACTCCCGTCAAGGATGTTTTACAAACAAATAGGCTCTGAAAACAATAACCTACAATAAACTAAACTATAACAAGTGTGATTGTAACCGGAAATTTACAGCAAAATTTCTTATTTTGATGCAAAGAATGAATTTTGCACATTCATAACTGCTGTTAACACAATGAGAGAGAAGAATATTTTATTTAAGATTAACAAACAAATGATAAATACTCACTGAAGGATGAACTCGTTGCAGCATTATTTCTGTTTCTCGCAAACGTTTGAGAAATTCATATTCTCGTCTAATATTCTCTGCATTGCCGGATTTAGAAATGAGTTCCCAGCCATGCAATTCAAGTCCTTTCAGTCCAACCGTATCATAAATGGTTCGCAGCTTAGGATCGGAAAGAGCTATAAAAATAGCTTAATTAAACTGACTGCTATGTATGTTAAACCTATTCATATTGATTCCTTTAGCTCGAAAACTCTTTTCAAGATGATAACATAAATATCATTGAAAAAAGAACTTACTTTCGTAAGCTTTGCGTAATTTCAGAAAAAAAATCTCAGCATTCTTTTTCTCACTAGGATCAAGGTGTCGATCTGGATGAAATATTAAACATTTTTGTCGATACGATTTATTGATTTCATCTTGTGTTGTCTATAATCCAATAAATTTCTCATATACGCCAGCGACTAAATTGTATGTGGTACAAGTTTGGCCATTAATTATTCTTTCTGCATTTAGTGAATAGCAAGAAAGTTCAAGTTCACACCTTCGAACGAATGTAACTCAAATCAAAAACAGCTCATCGCATCTGCAAAACTGCTTCCCTCAAACTAAAACAATTATGAATCAACAGAAAAACTCACATCTCTAGGTAGATTTAAGATCGAATATAAATCAAGGTTTTCATCACCCTGATTATCTAGTCCTTCCTCATCTCCGTAAATTGAACTTAACGAAGAATCGCCTGACATTTATAACTTTTTTTCCTTTTTTTTTTTTGATTTAGGGTGGTATCCAAGTGAACCTGCAATATCCTTCATCTTTACAATAAATATAGTGCAGCCATAATTTATTTTTCTTACAAACTGGAACACAAATTAAAGTTCGAGTGCGACTTAGCAAAAAAGTTAAACATGCCGTTAAAATGATATTAACCTCACAATCTGGTACCAATTGATAAGAGGTGAAGATGATTTATACCAAGTAACTTAGCCTTAAGACTAGTCTTATTCAGAATCCATTCCAAGAGAGATTCTTCCTAAATTTTTAAAAAAGCTTAACTAAATCCACTATGCCTGCTATGATTCAAAAAACAGTCCTAAGCCACGAATGATTCATGCAGTCGGCACTTATCATCAAAATTTTCAGGTTTCATTCCAAACACCGTCCAGACACGATTTACCAGAGAACATCAATGTGTCGCAACGGTTCGGTTATTGTGCAGATGCGTGCAGCTTTTGCAGGGGATTGTTTTAGGATTGATTTATTCTGAGAGGTAAAGATGGGAGTTTAGTTTCCCATAGGGTTTTTTACTTCATATCAATTGTTCAAAGAGTTTTAGTGATATGAAATTCAAGAATTTAGTTAACGTTAAGATCAATGGCAACCAAGGGTTTTCATAATTAGTTGTGCCTGAATAACCTATAAAATATTCGTCCCCGGCAGCTAAGAAATTTTGTGAGATTTAGTTTGAAACGTTTTTGTATATGTTTAGTGACTGATTTGCAATATTTTGAGTAGTTTTACTGAATCTTTTCTTTCTCGTAATGTTTTTCTTCTCTAGCTCTGTCAAACCGAAACCGCACATTTCATCATATTCTGAGTTTTTCCTTTTTTGTCATGTGTGAGAACTGATTACACAGAAAATCCTCTTGTTGGGGAATACTCTTATCAAATTTAAAGCTTAGCTGCTTGTTTGGAATGAAAAAACGGATACTTTTGCTTTTCGGAATTCCACGAATTCATTTCTTAAGCTTTGTTTTGATAATTTTTCGTTGTTTTCTTCATCCACTGCACAGTTTTCATCAAAAAATGCCATTATACCATGCCTTTTGCCATAAAAGTCTAACTTGGCAAGATATTCAGGCTTTAGGTGATTTTCGAAGTATATAAGCAAGGTTGCTTTTCATGATTTAACAAAGTCATAATAATGACCATTAATGCTTCCTATCAAATTCCCTTGCATCATTTGTATTGCCGCAGATCTGTCGGTATTGAAAATTTCAAGGGTCATCTGTTTGCAACATTCTTGGCGGTCTGAACTAATTTTTTTTGTGGGAAGAAATAGAGAGCAATAAAATACTCAATCGAGCGTGAGAATCCTCGGAACGGAAACCTCACATTTGTTATGAAAAAAATGACCTGCAAAGCTTTGATTTCTGTTAGTTTTGTTTAAAGAAGAGTTTATAAATCTCCTATCGCAATTTTATCATTTATTGCGCTATATATTTGGCTGTTGAAAGTGTCATCTATCCAAAAAGTGATGATGTTGATTCACTGCTTTTCTTTGCTGATTGAAGGAACTCTTTGTTGACATTAGTTTTTGTTTTTCTGTACTCAATATCAGTAATTCGTCTTTGGCGAAATTTCTCGGTAACATGAATCTACAAATTATCTATTTAGACGCATCACTTGCCAATACAATTATTTGCATGCTATTTCGCCGAATCAGTAGCATATAGAAAAAAAATTGAATAGAATTTGATGAACCTGCTTAATGGAAATGCTCATAGAGGTTGAGATTTCAAGAGATGCGCCAATGTTAATGTCACTGTTTCTTGAACCCTTATATCCGGGAGCTGAAAATAAAGTCAGCATGCAACCTTCCGAAAATAATGCATATCCATGAAGTGGTGCCTGAAAATTGTGCTTATATTTTAAAAAAAACGAGTTGAATTTCGGCGATGAAGAATGAAGGGGAATGTCTCATTGTTGTGATAAGTATTACTTATGATGGTTTTTTATCGGGCAGTTATGGGACGATTTCCATGTTTTATAACGCTTTCTTGGATCTCTTTGGTTGGAATTTTTTTTCGAAAAAGAAACGGAGAGGAAGGGACAAAAGACTGAAAGATGTATACTGCCACGGACGCGATAGCTTTAAGAACTAGCCACCGAAACATTTGAAATTCTCCAAAAAAATTTCCAAAATACTATTTTCATAAGATAAAGTTTCAAGATTTTCAGCCTAGAACACTTAAACCTACCAGTGTATGAAATAAAACAGAAAGTTTCCAAAACTTCAAAAAAGAATTGTTTATATTTGCTAGTTAGAAGTAATTGCTTTAGATAATTTTTCAGATGTAATTCAAAACATATACATTAGGGCTTAATTTTGTAATGCAAAATTACTTTCAATATCGTCGTATTTTTCTCTCTTTGCGTATTTTCTTGAATTATATTGCCAAGATTAGAATTTTTGATGTTCAACAAGCATTGTTTTAAACGCATAATTCTTGAAAAGAGAAGAAGACTAAGCCTGATGTCCGCGAATTATCATGTCGATGCCCAACTTCTTGCAAAGATTTTGTACTGTATCAGGTGCAAATAATTGTCCAATGCCGAATAATGGTTCACGTTCAAAATTACTTCGAAAACCACTGCAGTTTGGCGATGTGTCAGGATCTGACCATACCAAGTCACATTCCAGTGATCCAACCTCAAAATCTTCCAATGGTCGTCGAATTTCACGGATTTTCTAAATTTATCAACTTCCATATTCAGGTTATTCATGAAGAATGGTACTTCCTATGTTGCTTATGTTTGGCTTGAGTGGCCAAAAAAAAACAGGCCTGCAGCGAAGTAAGTTTTGGGCTAATGCCACCATGCATTCCAAGAATTCGTCCACCAATCAGGACGGCCAATGGTAAATTACTGAACAAAGATCGAAAATAGGGGTATAACGCTCGACCATCTTTACCATCTGCAGTAATATTTGAATATTAATAAACCATTCCCGATCATTTAGCAAGTTTCAAGGACTTCATAGAGACCAGGATGTAAGCGCTATTCTTTGATTCCAAATTTACCAAGATTTTCAGGGAATCTGACGCAAATTTCTTCATAAAACGAATATGAACGATTCAGTGACTCCTCTTCATGATTACCGCGGCATAAAAAGATATTTTTCGGAAAACGAACCTTAAAAAAAAGAGAACTGAAGTGTGAATTGAATCTCAATGTCACTTTAAAAAGTGAATTAAGGAACTTACTTTAAGTGCAGTAAGTAATACAACAACTTCGATACCATGCGAACCTCGATCAACGAAATCACCCAAAAATACGCTACGTACTTGGGTTGGCCAACCATTTAAATTGAACCATCGGTGTAAATCACTATATTGACCATGTATATCACCGTACACTACGCAAGGCAGCGGTACCTAAAATTCATTTTTTCCCACTTAAATTCAATTACATTGCTATCCAGTGGTTTTAACATTGAACCTCATGAATCAATTAATCTGTTAGTCTTCTCTCATGAAACCGATCCGCTGTTTTTACTTTGATTAATAATACCTCTAATAGCGTTGGTTCTTCCAAAAATACCCGTGCTCCTTGAAGAAGAATTTCTCGGATTTCTTCGAATTTGAATGAAAATTGCCTTGGACCATTCCTTATCAACTTCACCAATAGATCTCCATCATGATCTTCCGAAACTAAACATTCCAGCAAATATAAAATGTTTATAGAACTCTCTAATCTAATACCTCCGAAGACTGCGAAACACCTATTTTACATCACTAACTTATTTCGAAGATTTGACGTTTTTCTGAGTTTCACGATGCTTTTAATCCGTTCTACCTGAACAAGAGTTGATATTAACCCTTCCGCACCGGGAAAAGCTAATCTTTTTTGATGATTCTGAATGGCAAATTGTATGAGGAGAAAGACCCAATCACTTCATCATAAAATCCCTTAACATTACGTCTTAACTATGTCAAACAATAAGAAGGACTTGCAGGCCTTATCATCTTTCCCCGAACAATCAGCATTTGTTATATCATCCGTTGTAGCATAAGTCGTAACACGGGTGATTTTTGGTGGCTTTTTGCCTTTTGGCACTGCCTTCAGTCGACTGCCATGCTTTATTGTTCTGAGAAAAGAAATTCTATCGGAACTCTATAGATCGAATTAGAACGACGTGAAATCTCCGTATCGTCAAAATTTATTTCGCCAACATTTATTCAATTTGCATTTAAGTTACCTGACTAAATTGGTTTCAAATTAAATTCTTTGAAAATTGAGAGTTTTTTCACAGTCAGCCCAGCAGATCCTACAATGCACTACCACTGCTACTAATCAGATGGAATGAATTCATTTGCATTAAACTTGTTCACTTAATTAATATCAACTGCAATGAGAGAATGATATCTTGGACGCGAAAAAACTTGTTCGAAGCAGCATACCGCAGTAGTGCATTTTGTTCCAGAAATGTAAGTTGCGCTGGGACAATCGTGTCAGTGCAGTCTGAATGGATCACATTGGTGGATGATTTCCGTCCTGGGGTACAGACCATTCCCGGAACATCATCATTGTTCGAGATTTCATTGTCAGCTGTTTGGAAAGCAACCATCTCACCAACATTAGCATTTAAACTACAATATTAATGAGTTGTTTCATTTCTGAGATATTTCTGAAAAATCAAAGCAAAAATTGAAAATTAAAGTACATTTTCATTTACCGCATCTCTTTCCTCTTTTGTATCAATTCCAAAAGATAAACTTATCAATTACATAGCTTGATGCCTTTTTCGTCCTTTGCTGATAGCAAAAATGACAATACCCACAAGGAATGCAATAACCACAGCCGCACAAACAATGCCGCTGATAAGACCCCATGAAGTTTTGCTTACTTCATTACCCATCATTGAGTCACGGCCGCTGATCTTTTGTGGTACATTTATATCAATTGCTGCTCTTTTCATTTCTGTTAAATTCTTCAGTAAAATTTTATGTCAATCCGTGCAATTTACAGTAACCCAGAACAATTGTAGTGGCATTTTACACTTCCCACTTAATAACCATTTGAAATTTTATTAAATTCTATAATTTAAAAAATTTTTTCACATCAACAATGAAATATTCAGGTAAAAATTCGAGAAAAACACGTGAACACAGCTTTCTTGGGTGAAACTTCAATTGTAAACTTTAATGACAAATTTTTTCGAATTGAAATTTAAACAAAAATTGAAAAAAACTCTCCACCTTTGTGGATTTATTTTCCACCCAATTTTAGCTCACGAATACTTCCATTTAAAACTTATCTAACCTGTTATCTCTATATCTGATTTGTTGTTCTCATTTTCTTCATCAAATGCTTCTACATCTCCTGAAGACCGATCACTTGAACTTTTAATAAAATGTATAATTTAAATTTTCATCTTATTTCCAAGTCAGGAAAGACAAGACGATTTTATTTCGTACTTCGATTCAAAACATCCACTGCCGTCGTCATCTTCCAGTGTTTTTCTGAATTAATTTATAAGAAAATTGAAAGGATTACAATTTCAAAATAAAAAAGCCAAAAAATAACTTTTGCGAAGATAATTTCCGTTGCACTTTGTTGTATTGCAGCAACAGAATTGCAGCTGTGGGTGATATGGAAATCGAGACTTCCTGATTGGAACGGGACATTTCTTGAATATATTGTTGTGACAGTTTATGCTATCCATCACTGTTATGTGTTTGGTTAGAATTCTTCTCTAAAGTTTCTTGGAGAAAACTGATTTAAGCCAAGTTCTTTTTGATAATTTTTGGTCTTTTCTATCACAATTTCAATTAAACCATACGAGAAATATAAAACTTAATAATCACCGATGGATTGATAGAACCAATAAAAAAAACAATGAAATTATATTAGCTTAGAAATTTCGATTAATTTTAATTGACTTCAATAAATGCGAAGAAAGCTATCAATTCAAATGAAAACTTTTTCCTAACGACAAAACGAACTGGGCTCACAAATCCATGGAACGTAAAGGACTGAATTTTGCTTTTGTCACCGCCCCAGAAATAGTGGATAATTTTTGATGTATAAAAAGAAAGATTAAATGTGCAAGCTATACCGAGCCATACCTTGCTAGCAACATTACAACCATAAAGTATAGTACCAGCATCATCGAATGCTAATGTGTAACACATGGATATGTCATCCGTTTCACTGATACATTTTTCGAGGAGCAAAGGTTGAACATTTACCACACATTTCAAATAATCAACTTTGCTCTCACTGTTATTTTCTTGTTTACTGAAGAATTAAAAATGCAACCACACACAAAGTGCAACATTTTAAAAATTCCAGTTCAAAATTAAAAAACTCTTTTCCTTCATCGTCATCAAAATTGAACTAATGAATTTGAATTAAATGCCAAGTAATTTAATTAATGTTTGCGTTGATTAACTTAATGATGCTATGACATAAAAATATTTCATTATTAAAGCGACTAGCTCGAGCATTACCAATTTCCTACGACACCGAAGGCAACACGAAATACTGTAAGAACATATGCAAGTACTGTAATGTACAAATTCTATAGTAAAATATAACATAGGGAAGTTAGCTATCATCAATATCGGCATTTAGACTGAATATTTTAGTTAAATCAAGCCAATGCCTTATTACACTGACAAGAGGAGAGAATCGGCAGTGAATGACCACAGTGACAACAAAGTCAACCACATAGACGACCCAAGTATTAAAAAGTGAAAGTGATGTTGGCATTTATTCATTTATAACTGTGTGAACTGTCACTCCCATCACGTGCGGATACTTTTTAATGGATGAATTATTAGAAGTAATGAAGCACCGAAGACCACGTTAGATAGTGTCACACGGTCAGTCATTTCACACAAACTGACTGGACACTGAACACTTTTAATTTGTCAGGAAAAAGGAATTGAAAGCCGAAGATAGCGCCTCAAATCATTTTATTGAACTTAAGTCGGCAGAATTCCAAGCACAACAGACAACCAGAGTAACCATTAAGTTATGCTCATTGAACATACACTTGCAACCGCGAACCTCGAACTTTAACAAACGTCATGTGGATCGAAAATTTACACACCATTATATATTCCGCTATTTTAATCGTTTTCATCAATGTCGCAATTTCATGCACTATGTGAATCAAGCTTCTAAATGAAATGAAAGAATTTATTTCAAAATTGAAAAAAGGCAAGAGATTATTGTCGAAAACAAAACTGAAAAATGATTTAAAGTATGATAACAATTTAAAAAAATAAAGAGCTGTACAAAACAACTACCAAAATGAAGATGCAAATGCTATCAGAAAATAATTTCTAGAGTTGGAAAAAGATTGCTCGAAAACCACCTGGATTTTCTAATTCAGGGTGGAAAAAGCAAAAAATTTTGCATGGAGCGCGAGAAATAAGATCCGAGGCAAAAAAAAAAACGGGGAATGGCACTAAAGATGTCCAAAAACGATAGAAAAACTGCCAACAGATAAATCTAAATTCTATGAAAATGATCAGTGGCACTTTGGTATATCACCAATTGCACGTTAATTTACTACAGCTTATTCCAAATATCCAAACTTTATTGCACTGCCTGCAGTCCGCTGTAACACTCGACAATGAGCAATGAATTTATGCGTTTCCTGCCTCAAAAACTTTCGAAAAAAGTTTTTCACACAAATAGAAGAAATGCCAGCAGACCGCAAATAGTGGCATATTGATATACATTAAAAAAAAAACAACTAAAATATAAATAACAGCAAGGAACATCAGAAGTAAAAATGAATTAATGTATCAAGTCTATATTTGAAAAAAAAAGTGAGACATGTGCACGAAATGATATGTATTTCGTGTAGAAAATGAGACCAATATGATTCCTTGAACATTTACCGCAACCTAAAGAATTTTTAAAGTACATAGACAGAGAACATCTGCAAAGAAATCAGGTAGGAATTAACAGTAATATTAAACGAATATAGCTACTAAAACTGTTCTTTACAAACGCATTAGTCACAATAAAAAACAATCGGGACCATTTGAAAAAACCTCTCCTGAAAGTTACCTGAGATATGAATTTTTCATGCTGACAAACAAACTCAAAAAATCTGTTAATGAGCAGATAAATGATCCAAAACCGTAACTTGAGCAGTGCATTACGCACCTGACCAGAATTGAAGCATTTTCATCAGCTTTTCTGTAAATAATGCTGTCCAATTTTCCCTATAGATATCTTTATCGCCATCAGAGGTGATATCCAGATGGAATTGAGGATGTCAAGCACTACCAGCACGCACAGCAACTTTTCCGCAGCAGCCTCCCGCTTTTGGCATTTTTTTTTACTGGAAATTAGAGCTCAGAAGCATTATATTACTCAGGATCCGACCGGAACCAGAGCTCGGCATACAGCCGAAGTCTTCATCCTGAGCCAAAAGACAGAGCAAGTTCTCCGTGTACTCAGCAATTTAAAAATGTTACAAAGCAACTGATGCTTTGCTTTCAACTCGTTAAAAAAAAAACCTTTATCACCATCAAATTCAACGTTCTCTCAACTCCTCTTAAAGTGCTGAAGGTGTGATTGCCGTTCTTCCTTGCCTAAATTTATTTCACAAATGCAAAATGGGTGAAATCTGCAGAGATGCCGGTATTAGTTCCACGTTCACTCGCACCATTTCTTGCACCGTGTTTCTTACTGGTAAATGTGCAACCATTTCATCAAAAACAACACCTACTCCTGTTGCTGAACCATTTGTTGAGGAAGACGGCTGAGAAGTTCGTTCTCTCACCAAAAATGTTTGAACCGTGTAAGGCTTCCTATTTGTAGACAGTTGTCCATATCCTTCCGGCTTCATATCCAAATCTGGCGAGTTTGTCTAAAAAGAAATGTGAAGTAGGTTCAACGATTTGAGATTTCATTGAGATATACATTATCTACCACTCTCTGGAAATCCATGACTTAGCCTCAAAAACCACCCTGCATTCAAATATTTCTAGCGCTTTAGCATATGTATGGTAGTTTGAAACGTTAGGCCAGAAAGCATGAAAACTGATTTTATTCAACGAAGCCATTAATTATTAAATTCTCAAAGTATCTCTGGATTTATCAAAAACCTGAACTGCATCTGCAGTCAAATGATGACCTACAGTATGGATAATTCGTTCATGCTCTTTCCGATTGCTACCATTTTCCATATTTAGCGTAATTTTCCTTTCCATCACTCCAATCAAATTATTAATATCCTGATTTCGTCCATTTTCTGCAGCACCATTCATCAATGCTTCTTTCCATTCCGTTTTATTTTTTGTTCGGCTTCCAACGTGCCATAAAATATGTTTTTCGCAACCGTCCCGTGACCAAAAGCGGTGTTGACAGCCTTCGAGAAGACAAATGTAACGTTTCTTCCATAATTTACCTGATATTTGCAATGTCCAGCGAAGTGAGTGAAACTAATGTCTTAGCAGGCAGGAGTTAATAAGCTTACAATTAGTTGAAACCAAGGGTTAAATCGCAAAAGAGAAAAAAAGAGAGAAGCAAGCAGTGACTTAGCATTAATCTAGCACGAATATATTACAATTTAACAGACTACAAAATCTTACTGGTGAGATATACAGATGGGTGAAAAAGATGTCTCCCCGCCTAATGCAGTACTGCAAATGCATAATTAGTATAAGCAATTCCAGAACGCTATGATTTACAGGTTTTACCTATGATCCCCTCTTAATGTTTCGAGATATGAAAAATACACAAAGACGACTTACGAGACGTAATGACACCACGAGATTTATTCTTCCCATTCTTCGGAGAAAACTTCATTCTCCACTGATGAACGACAGAAACATGTTTTTTCAATATATCGTGATCACGATATCGTCGCGAACACCATGATATCGGACAATCAAAAAATTTTTGCTGAAATTATTCTCAACTTACTCACATGCGGATTTTTTCGTAAACTGTACACTTAGTAACATTACTACATGAAAAAACTGCCCGTCGATAATTTCAAATAACATATAAATGCTAATAAAATATGTATCATTATTCAGTTCTACATTATCGATATCTTTCATATGATTAGTGGCAGAGCTAGACATCACGGACCTGAATGGTGATAAACTGTTCAGGTAATAAACTAATGATCACTGCAGCTCTATTCTGTAAGATCTAAAAAGATCCGTAACAAATTACTGATAACCCAATGTTTCGAAAAATCCATTTACAATAAGTAAGGATTTCTGTGAAACAGTGAGGCGGGTACTGATGTATCATACATTCAAGGTAAGCAATGAGCAGCAAAATCAATTACTTACGGTCTCCCCAGCTTCTTGATTCTCATTTTCTTCCAATTCCTCATCCTCTTTCATGCTTTTGGTGCTCCTGTTTGCAGATCTTTCACCTGAATCTGGCCATAAATCTGTCATACTAGAGAACTGGAAGTGCACAGCCTCCATATTGTGAGCTGGTACTGCAGGAGAACCGATTTCTTAAAAAAAGGGAGGCTAATAACACTGAAAGCATTCGCCAAGAAATCATTCAATCTCCTGCTTAATTTAATAAGTGAAAGATGAATTGCCCGAAATACCAAACTATCCTGTAGCTCATGGGAAAATGATAAAGTCGATTCCATTTGGGCTATCATTATTTCATCATTTATATATCAGTCGTTAAGATCATTCGGTAAACGACAAACCTCGGCTACGAATAACCAACGGATGATTATGGATCATGTGAAGCTGAAACTGAATTTGATCATTGAATACATCAGCACAATGGATGCAGGTGAATTCACCTAGTTCTGTACCTTGCTGCTGCAAATTCGCTGAAAGACCACCGAGCATCGCGACACTTTGTCCATTTTTAATTTCATAAGCATCCTTAAAATGAGCAGGCTTCATCCTAATTCAAAAAAATGTTATAAACAATGCCGATTAAAGAAGAATGTACGATTAAAATAACTACGGAATGGTTACAGCTCATCAATAAATATTCACATTGGTGAAACTGTTCCGAGGTTATGTTTTCACTAGCTCAATTCACAGAAGCGATCATCGAATTTTTCTGAAACATTTGTTATTCAAAAATAATAGGAAGTCTTTTCACCTTCAAGAAACCTTCTAGTGACTCCAAGCTCATATCCATTCTGTGTTTCTCACTAAGATGTTTCTGCATCGCAACCACACCAATGCTTCGCACATCACATAGCGGGCACTGCAGCTGACTAGAAAATAAGGCTATTACATAATCTTTAAAAATTCAACTATCTATTTTTTTCCAAGGTATAATTTTTTACATCAGAATGGGCAAGCAATAATTCATTCCAGAAAACAATAGTCTAAAAGACACGTGTTATGAATTCGTAATTTATCTCATTTTGCAACCAGCGAAACATAGAAGTTCTTGAGGCTTACCAGACTAGATTGGTCTGAAGAACAAATGCTCTTTCAAAAGCAATTTTCAAATCTTCTAAGAAGCGAGCAGAATAGCGCTGCATTGCTGGACTAATTTGAGACAAGTCAAACCAATCAGGGACAAACAAATACAGATATCAATTTAATACATGCAAATATTTTACGCAAACAGAGCTGAGTATAGGCAATAGCAGCAGCAACGAGAAGCTCAAAAGAAATCGGAACAATAAATAGAAAAATCTTTTCACAAAATTTCCCAGAAACAGAACGAGATGAGACGTCTTCATCTCTCGCTCCACTTCACACTAAACAAACACCACAACAAGAATGGCGCATGCCACATTCGCTTCACGACCACCACGATCGATTTTACTGACAGATGTACTTGGTCTGCTCTCTTTAAGTGATGATTGCGAAGAGAATTCTTCAGCCTTTTGAATAATTCATTCAGGAGCAGTAAGCATATTTTCCTTTCCTCCTTCGTCACAAGAAGTCACTGCTTTTATGAGACCACTTTTTCAGTACACCAGATAACACAAAAAAATCCAGTTCTCATCAGCTTGAAAGTCAGCCCACACAAATGATCTCGAAACGAAAATCTCTCATGCAAACGGCACATTACTGACGAGAATTGGAAAGACTCACTTTTGCAACACACAAGATTTTAAATATACTCTAGTACTGATAAAAAAATTACTCAATTTCATTTCCAGTTTGATCTACAGTTTTAAGAGCTTGACCGGGAGTCGATGTACTAGTGATACTTGAGGTAGAACTGAGAGATCCACGGTGGCCACGTGATGTAGGTAATGATACAACATTATGGACATCCTGTTTATGTTGCTTCAAAGATTCACGAGTCTGTCCCACATTTGTGTTACAAATATCACAGCTGTAAGGAAATCAATAAATTTGACTGACCATGTTTTTGATTTTGGAATTCTCGCTACAAAGAATCCTTATCCAGATTATGAGTTACTTCTAGCCTGATTCTTTAACTTTAATTCTCAAAGGATTTCACTTAAAAACCAACAATCAGTACAATTTCTCTTCTGATGCTTTAGCATATTAGAAAATTAAGTGACAGTCGTCATTAATAACTGAATTTCATTTATAATAAATACCGGAAAGCGATCGTGCCAGATTTTTCTTTTTCTAGAGTGTCGATATTTGCTATGACTGTTTTATGCTCGTCAATAACAATGCCGTGCATTTTGAGCATATGAGTTCGAAGGAAATATTTGTTACATACTTCTTTGTTGCAAACATCGCAAAAATTCTTGCCCGTTGTTGTATACTGCTTTTTTGGTTGTCGCGACTGTATCGAAAAACATATGCTTTTTATGCCATTAAATATAAATGTCGAAAACTCGGGAGACAAAACGTAAGAAGTTTTAAAACGCTTGAAAATTTACTGTTTTTTAAATGGAACAAAAGCAAAAATCTAAGACATACAACACTAACTGGCGACGTTACCATCCCTGGTACAGCTGTTGAATTACGAGATCGTTCTGCATCACTACTCTGATTATTCTGCTGTTTTTGCGACTGCTGTTGTGTTTGCAGCTGGCCCAGTGGAGACAATAAGTTAAATGAATTAAGAAAACTGTTCAAGATATTATGTTGCAATAACAGGTGATGCTGCAGCGTCGCTCGGCTTTCACATTCCTGTCCACACATTTCGCATGCTTCTTTACTGGCTGACGAATGCTTTAATGGTGATCTAAAAAGAATTTGATTCCTGTAAAACTTCATTAGTGGTAAAAATTTCAATGAAAAATGCAACATAAAAGGTTTCATAAATATTGTATCAATAAACAAAATACGACAAAAATGAATAACTCACGATTGTTGTTGTGTTTGCATCGCATCAGCTTTTAATGATGATAGCAACTCTTGCGCAATTGCATTCTCCTGAGCTTGACGAGCAATTATTGCGAATAAATCACCCGTATTTGGTAATTGATCTGCGACGCTTGCAAGTGCTTCTTCATCAATCCGGACACTTTCAGAACTATAGTTACACCTACAATTGCTTTATTTGATCAAAAAAGTGTGAAGTTAACAACTGTAGAAAGGCGACTCACCTGGTTGCACCGGCTAGCTCATCATCATCTTTACTTCCTTCATCAGTCATTCTCGCCCGCTTGGTCGGCGGTGAGTCCATGTTTGATAAACAATTGACAATAACAGAGGTCGATTGAGATGAAGTCGTTTTTGAAGGAGATATCTGAGAAGCCTCCAACGAATTCTGATTGCAAAGTGCAACAATAAACTCAGCTGGACTAAGGTTCATTCCTGTCGAGGTAGTTGGCAAATCCAGAGGAAGATTCTGTGAAACCGGCGCTACAAAAGTCTATTTAGGTATCAAATTAGATCGGGAAATTTAAAAAGAAAAAGATTGAAATTTTGACGAAAAACACCCAATCCTCAATTCAACAGATACCAAAGTGTGATGAAAGACGCATAGTTACTACCGAGCTGCTTCCAAATCGCGCGATATTAATTTTATAAATCCATGCCATCGCATGCTGAACAATTACGATGCAATTCACATTTGTAAGCACAAGACTAACTAACGTGACGCTAGTGATGCTAGATTGCATTCAGATGGCGAGTTTTTGCCCGGAAATGGAATGCCGTGTTTTTTCCATTTATGTGTTCGAAGGAAGTAACGATTGCAAAAATTCTTGTCACACATCTCGCAATAGGTGTCCTGGAAAGTTGAAGAACAGGGTTCCTTTGGAGTGTGGTTCAACAGCTCAAACAGCTGACGAAACGGCTTCAATTCGAATGAGTAACCCGCATTTTTTTTCCTTAATAGAGGAAGAAATCCCAACTGAATGAAAGCAGTACGGGTTTACCTTCGAATGCCCAGCACCACTAGCAAATGCTGAATTGAGGATTGAGCCTGGGCTGCAATTTGCTGACGGAACCGTACCCGAAGAACCACCAAGTGCCGCTAGGACTCGAAGATACTCTTCCACTGATCCAGGCGAAAAATACTGGTTCATGAGCTGCATCTGCTCCAGCATCGGTGGCATTCGTTGCGTTAGAGTAGCCAAGTTTCTGAAATTTCAAAACATACAGATAGCATGCATAAGATATTTACTAGTCATTAAATTTTAGAAAGCTTACAGGGTTGAGACATTATTTGGCAATCCGGGGAAAAAATCAGAGATCCATTTTGAAAGGTCAGGATGCTGGAACTCCGATACTAATGAAGGTTGCAAATTTTCGCTCTCTGCTAGAGAAATATCTTCAGCATTCACCTTCGTTGGGCTGAAATCAATCAAATTGACATCAAAATTTTAAGTCATAAGCAATCAGAAATGTCAGGCTTTTCATTTCAGTAAGTTAACCAAAATTTTTAAAGCTCAAAACCTAAGAGTAACGTGATCCACAGAATTTCGTTCCTTTGAAGATTCCACTCGATCCAGACTACCAAATGGCTTGGGTGATAGCGGTGATTCAGCGCCACACAATGAGGTCCCCATTTCGGATAAAGTCGACGCTGCTACTTCTGCCTTAGTATTTTCGTTAATAGTTTCATCTTGTTCACTTGCAGTACTAACGTTGCTACCGTTCTGATCCTGATTTTGAACTGCTGCTGCTGCTAACTGACTCAGATACATTGCTCCCAAATTCTGAATTAGGTTAGCACTAAGTTTACTTAACGCTGATTTTCCATGTTTTAGTAACCTTCACAGATAGAAACACACCGATTCGGGAGGTCGAAATAATGGTATATCCAATTGCGCATTGGCAAAAACTGATGGAAAAAAATTGTAAGGTGAAGGTAGCATGGAAGCAGATTGTATGAGCTGCTGATGATGTTTCGCATTTCCACCGCCGCCACCCAAACTCGACGGTATCATCATATGACACTTCTGCTCTGCAAATTACCCCATAAAATCCACAAATTTCAGAAACAGAGTAACAAATGAAGATCGCTTTCGAACTCTCTTCTTCTTGAAAAGAATGATAATGATGAGTTCTGGAATGTTATCCAGCCATCTCATGCAGCCGATCTCTCATTGTCCACAAATACGGCTCACCAATTCACGAAAGAAATAATAAAAACTGTCAATAACAAAACAATTGGGAAATAAACGTGGGCTAGTTACGACTCTTATCACTTAATGGAAAAATGCTGCACGATACCAACGACTCTTATCACTTAATAAGGATATCCTGTCCAGCCTAACATTAACACACCCTAGCTCAGTTATGACCTACAGCCTCATCCAGCAAATTTCTCATTGTATACAAATGCGGCCAAGCAATTCACGAAAGAAATATTCTTGAAAAAATTTCCGGTTATTGGTTAACGAACAATGCTTCAATAAGCAATTTGCTAAATGCCTGGACAGAAATCGTTCTCCGATCAGGAAATACACGGTAGAGGAGAAAAGGAATGGGAAAAGTTTTGCTTCGTACAAGGAATGGGAAAAGTTTTGCTTCGTACAATTTAATTTTTCGAAAAAGGAAAAAATGCAAATGACAGATGAACAGTGTAATATAGTAATGATCATTGGGACATGGAAATTATACCTGCGGAAGGGAATAGGTTAACGGAATGCAGGTGGAGATAGGTTTAATCATTTACGACGAAGGATCTCGGAGCATTTGGTGGAGAATATGCGGGAACTTTTATGAATCGCATAAGAAGAATTGCATACGTGCGTGATGCAATAATGACCGTCAATGCATTTGTGCGGGACTGTAACATATTACTGTAAGTTAACAGGCAGGAGGAAGAGAAAGACTGAGACATCCACAAGCGCACAGGTCCATATCCCGCCAGCACTGACACACCAACAAAGCTTGGCAGACAGTAAGTATTACGTGCGTATCGTCCACTGAAATATTCAGAGCATCGTTGGTGCACGTACATCCACCATTCATCACATGAATATCTGCGGAGGCGCCTATTCGCCTCGCTTTCACTCGTACATGGATTGCTGGGTGGGAGTGGAGTGGTGAGTGGTACAAAAGGTTAGAGTAAGCCGTGGAATTGTAGATCAGTAGGACGTTAGACATGTACGAGGACATAAGTTAGAAATCCGCTAAAGTGGGAATGGCGTTGATTGTGGACACGAAGTGGACAATAACGCTTCCTAATTGGCGCAAATGAAAAGTCACGAGCGAGTTCATGAATACAGCAATGTGCTCCTAGTAATGGGACTATTTCGCAAACAGTTTCACAAAAGTAGGGATGGAAATTATTGCGTAAAGACTTAATTAATCCATAAAGCGGAGATTTCAGAATTCAGAATCGAATAACCTTGTTGTTCATAGACCAATTCAGAAATGGCGTTGTAAGGGTCATCTTGATGGAAATGAATGACCATCACACATATACTAGTATGTTGTATGATTTAGAATTAAGGTTATGAGAGACGGTTAAATGAAACGTCTGGAAAGATAGTTTTAAAAATTGAATGGTGAAACTATTCGAGGTATTTCCTCATTATAGCGTCAGTTATTAATGTGCACTTTTCCAAAGTTGTTTTGTAATTGGGAAAGATGGATTGCTTAACTGTGATTTGAATTCAGTGGTAATGGTAACGATGACGATAAGTAATGGAGGGTTCAAAGTTCACCGAGATTTCAGAATTTGATTATAATATCTGCCTTGATAAATTCCAAAAGGTCAATTTTTGCTGGTTATAGATATATATAACTCCAAAAAATAAAATGAAAATTTAAACAAATTTGTGGAATAGTCTTGGGAATATTAATGAAGGATAACGGCAGCAGTGACAGTGTGTTATAGAGTACAGAATCATTAATTCAGTTTACACTGTCGATTTATGGTTGAAAATGGGGATGAAATTGTTTGAATATGACGACAATGAGAGTAAATTTAATTTAAAAAAGGAAACGAAATATTGGCATTGCTTATTGTATACATGTTCGATATGTGTGGCCTGTTGCTGTAGAAACTGCTCATTACCAGTCATATTTTTCCTATTCTTTAATAAAAAAACTTCCGGAAGTGCTGAAAAAAAATCAAAAAGTTGAATCAATAGTGAGGTTTCAAAGTAAATAAGCAGAAAAAATTCATAATGACAGGCCTAACTGTCAAAGTTCAGAAATTAGTAATGCGAAGCGCCAATTGATAAATTTGAACATTACTAATAAGAAGCCTGAATTTCATTGGAAAACTACGACGATGGCTCATTAGTGATAGCAGCGGTGGAGAAGAGAATGAAATCGAATTAAAATGCAAACACTAACACTGGGAAAAAATTTTTTTGCTGATAAGCAAAGCGTTGTTTGTTGTGAGAAGAGATGCAAGCGAAATCGCGCGTGGCGTATTAGGTACCATAAGTACGCTAAAAAACGTCAAGGATTTCAATCTTATTTCTGCTGAATCTTTCAAAACCTTTCACAACCGTTCGCACAAACCGTTACTATTCGAAATATAAGAAATGCACAAAAACAGAATGACAGCCATGATCTCCGAATAGTGCGGAAATTTTCCTGACACATGTGCCATTAACCGTACTGCATTCAAGCAAGCGAGCATTCTCTTCAGAATTTGCAAAGCAAAACTTTGATTCACTTTTGATGGCGAGCATTTCGTTCATTTCTTGAAAAGTCTCCAATCATCAAATAGTGCTCATACTTATTAGCGATAATTAATGCATTGTTTCTCTTGAAAGCAGACTTTCTCAGAGTGAATGCTTACTTTGGCATAACTATCGCCATCAGACTTAACTAAATCAATATTACTTCCATGCAATCCATTTAAGTGATATCACAGTTTCCTTTTCGTCAAAACTTAATAAATTTAATCAAATCAATGAAGAGTATCAATGTTTACAGATCACATTTCAAAAGAAGCAGTCGTTGGGACAATAATTAGAACAAAACATCATAAATTAATATGATTCCTGTAGTGAAAAGGAGGGATTTAATGTTATTAACACTTAATTACTCAATTGGACGAATTATCCCACTTAAATAAATTTTATAAAATTCAAAAAAGTTAGATGAAGGTAGCGATGATTGATGTGTGATGAAGTTGGATAATCCATGCAATACATTTGTAGGAGAAACTTCCCGCGTAGATCATCGTTCACAGGCATCGTTGATTAGAGGAGGAAATCCGTTTACCTTCCAGAATGTCTCCTTTGGGATATTGGAATAACTATCAACGAGCATTTCAGTAGGAGTTCGTCATGAATAGTTAAATTTTCGCTGAAGCACTATTTGCGGCTTAATATCAACAAGTATTTCAGCCATGGATATCTTCATAATATCAATTTTCAGTATAATTGATATCAGAGTTCAGGGGCGCAAGTGGAGGGAGAGATTGGGCACAGCTTCAAAAAAAACAGAACCTGAAGAAACGATGGTATGAGAATACTCTGGACAACTGGTCTGCGGGATATTTTCCAACATATGCTGACATTCAGAAAACGTACATTAAATTTTGTGAAACTGTTGAACTAGAAATTTTCACTAATTAATCAATCCTTTTTCAAACTATAATAACCTAAGAAGGTAATACTATTGTAACAAAAGAATTCATAAAATGTTTCAAAATTAAGAGACCGTGCATTAAAATTTTACATTAATGCTTGTTTAAATTGCGAATAAATCAAAATTTTTTTCTCAAATAACTGGAATCTTAGAATGTACTAGAATTTCAGCTTTTTTTATTCACTCTGTATAGGATGGAAAATAGAGAAGGATTCTTTTTTCTCTTTTACTTTCATAGCATTGCAGATGACCAGAGTAACAGAGAACTTGAAATGTTGCACAGTTTATTTCCAGAAATGTTTCATCCACAAAAATATTAAATTAGAAAATTGAATCCAGAAAAATTTTCAAGGCCTGGACGTTCGTCATGGATGCAAACAGTTCAAAAATTTTAGAAGCGAATCAACAAATTGCTGTCCTCATTCCTACAGTCATTTGTAAACAAGTTCTGTCTAGTCTCATCGAGCAGAAATATTTGAATGCCTTGCTGTCTCTTCTT
The DNA here is from genome assembly GCA_013365335.1 of Madathamugadia hiepei. Taxonomy (NCBI): domain Eukaryota; kingdom Metazoa; phylum Nematoda; class Chromadorea; order Rhabditida; family Onchocercidae; genus Madathamugadia; species Madathamugadia hiepei. Next base: position 48,497 of record JABVXS010000014.1, read on the forward strand.
CCATCAATTTAAAATAGAAAAAAAAAAAAACTAGAAATATACCGCAAATTGTTTAAAGTTCTCCATTTTCTGTTTAGTTTGCAAAAGTAGGAAAAAACAAACAAACTAAGCAACACAGGTTTGCAACTAGTTTTTCGAACATTTTTCTTCCAATATTTTCACCTTTTTTGAAGCTTTCATTTTCAATAAATTGATGAACTGGCAATTTAAATGGTATGAAAAGTGTTAATTACCGGTAAAATTCAAATCAACTGTTAATTATAATCTATAATCACTGAAAGGGATGATGAAAATTTCTGCACTCAGTTCATTTTTTTAATGTTAGATCGAAAAAACAAGAATGCTGAATATTTCAGAGGTGAATTCTTGGTCGGATATGTTATAGGAAGATTGAAACTGCAACTATGAACTATAAGAATCCTCATTTGCTTGTTATCAGGTATGACAAATTTGTGATTCTGTGATAAGAGGTTTAGGGTAAGGCATGTCAGTCCTGCAAAATACGATAGAGTGTTGTAAGAAGAAAATTTATATTGTAGGTTACAGAAAGCAAGAAATTAATGGAAACTAATATTAGCTTTGTCTTAACGTTAAGAGAGAGACAGAGAAAGAGAGAGAAAGAAGAAGGAAGAAAAACAAAATTTTGCTAGCAATTTTTTGTGAATAAAAACTTATCAGTATGTATGAATCTGTGTCGATTAATACGGTCATGAGCAAATCATTAAAAGAGTTTCTTAAAAACAATCAAAGAAATGCGGTTGAAATTGTAAAACTTAAAGTGAATGCACTGGGATTGAATCAAGGTGGGATAAAAGTGATGAGAACTACCCAAAGATGGTGAATTGCAATCCTGATATCGAACAGGATTAAAATTAAATGAATGAATGATTTGGTATGAAATATGAATGATTTATTTGCAAGTTCTCAAGATAGAAATCGTCAATGATGAACAGCAAATTAGACAGGTAATCTGAGTAGAATTACAAGAAGCCGCTATTTACCCGTGTCAAATGGTATTAAAGTAATGGTAATTCTGTCAGAAATGGGGATAATGATAACACTGCTATGATAGAAGCAATTAGCAATTAAATGGCATCATTTCCGATGGAAGCACTTTGAAATCTTCTAGGTTTTCGAATTCAAATTCAAAGGACAAAATGATGTTGGTAAGCACAGGAAAGATGTGGATGAGACAAGCACCAATCTGACAGCATCGATGGCGCTGGTTGTGGACAGATAAAACTTAGAAAATTACTTTAATAAAACTGGAAGTTCTACTTCTATGTATATACAAGTAGTATTAATGGCATCAAGGCAGCGACAATAACCACAAGCTGAAGTGGTAAAATTAACAGACAAAGTAGGGAAAAGCACTGGTCGATTACGAAAATTTTCCACCACTTTGATGATATTTTGTTTATGACCTCAACCGAAGCCACAACTTGTCATTCCGCTATCACGTGACTATCAAATAAAACGCTTACGTGTACATGAGATTTACGACAAAGCAAATATTCTTGGAAATCTTCATGGATTCCGAGGAAATTTTTAAAATAAAGAGAAAAAAGGCCAAAACTTACAAATTATGCTAATATTTCTTACATTTTCCGTGCCATAAATTCTCAACAACTTTTAACATTGAAAATTCTAGCTTTTTCAGCTAACTTAAGAGCACTATTACCATTTCCAGTGTGAAAATTTTCATCACCCTTCATTGGCTGTCACATTTATTATACTCTTCAATTTATGATCTTAGTAACTTACTTTTTTCATAGCAGATTCATAGTAGACTGGCATGACCCGCATGTCGAGAGATTGATACGATACACATGCAAGGGTTCATCCCCAGATAATCTATCATCGAAGACAGACTTTTGCGACGGGTCGGTCGGGCAAAGGTAGTCGCTTGAAGAATGAGATGCAGCAGTTTCAAATACCTTGGCTTAACCAACAATCTCCGACAACGGCCGTATGAAAGAAGAATTCTACGCAATAAAAATAGCTCCCACCTGGACGAATGGGCAAAAAGTACAACAGAAATCACTTAAGATGAGAAGATAAAGTGATCGTCTTCAGTCCAATGGCTAATAACAAGGGAACACAACAACGTGCATCTATGGAGCCGAACACACGAAGACGATGCTCCACAGTAGCCGACCCTGCAACCTAGCGGGACAAACGCTAAGGAAAAAAAAGTAACTTACTTTCATTAATATCAATTATTTCACTTTAAACATGAAAATTAAGGAGTGGAAAAAGGTCTGATCTTGTTGGAGTTGGTTAATGAAACCAGGTGCAACATGTTTTCATCCAACTGTTAGAGTAATTTATTCAGTTTTGCAATCACTCTAGAAATTTTAAGTTATCCGTTGTCAATGTATTAAACCTGAAAATGAAATTCATTCATCATGTTGCAACATGGCAGGTTCAGTAATTGAAGCGTATGTATTTCAATAATTCAAATGACTTCAGATAAATTCCTGCAGAGTTTTTGCATTTTTTTCATATTAACATAAACTATCAAGCATTTCAAAGTTAAAAAAAATAAACCGGTGGAAATGTTTGTCGACGATGTTACAAGCTAAATGCTTATTTCGCAAAATTTTTACCAAATAATATACAAATTAAATTAAATGAGAAATAACCTCTCTTTCCTTCGCCACAAACTGATGATTGCTAATAAAGAAAATTTCACGAAATATATGAAAAAGCATAATATCAATACCTTCTCATCTTGCTCTCATTCTTAATTAATAGTTAATTAAATATATCCGTAACTTCTGTTGCATGCTGAAGCACACTTTGTCCAAATGTCCCAACTATATGGCCAACTGCTTCATCTCTATTGCTGCATTAGATTTTTTAATTTTTTTTGTTTACATCCTGCAATTTACTACAACTTTTTTGACAAAAATGCACGCAACATACACAGATTGATGTTGGCGGCGCAATTCAACAATCTTTCTGCACAGAATAGTTTGAAAAATGACGGAAAATATTGCTAAATGTAACAATTCCTTTGATATGTAATGCAATGCAAGAAATTCGCCATCATAAGTGATTGATTAGTTGACGGACGGACACGTTTCTGCCGTACCTGTCAGCACACCTGAATGGGTGAGACGTTCTGATGCGCATAGGGACGTAGAGGAGTGCACCTCACACCACACATACTAATCTTTTAATTTTTATTAATTGCAAGAATCTCCCACTCAGCTCTATTGCTTGAGATTTCTCGGAAACTTCTCGGTAAATTAATCCTATCTACTTTGCCGCCGCAAATAATTCCATTTAGCAAATACTTAAAAAATAAAATCAATATTAATACCTAAAGGTGAACATTAAATTCAAATAAATTTGAAATAATGGGACATGCACCTTGCAAACATGTATGTATATATACCAGCAATGACCCCGCTATTTGATTGGTCAGTAATGAAAGAATTCTGATCGAACTGTCGAGTCAAGCTGGTTGTTTGCTAAATTTGATCGAAATCAGAAGAATAAGACCTTTTGTGTGGAAAAGTTGTAGTACTTAAGCAATTTACAAGCGATTAAAACCTGAATTTAAAGAGTTTGATAATTATGATCAGAAAACATTTGAAATTATGGTCGATGTTTGAAGAAGTAAATAAAGATGTTCTCTTTTTCAAAATTAGAAAAAGAAAGCACGGAAGAAGATCAATAATTTACATTTTTTGCAAATTTATTCTGACAACTCTGATGTGTTATAAAATAATTTGAGTAATTTAATCCCACGCATTAACTGTCACAAATTTTGCAGTTTTGTAGCGATAAACACAGAATCGTATAAACTTCCGCCATTTTTCAACTAAAAAAAAAGTTTAAAATCCTTTCGAAATGCTGACAATTAGTTTCAGTCAGCGAAAAGTTAATATTTTAACAAAAAAGAGGACAATTGTTGCACGGAATGACTGTGAGCAATCAAAAAGCAATTGTTTGGAACAATTACCACACAACCAACGTCACCACCATCACCACTCACGTTTGTCATCACTGTCACTGGTGTCACCGGCATCACAGTTGCAGATCACTGTTGCTGTCACCACCGTCATGATTATCAGTCAATCATCGTTCTCCTCAACTTTCCTTCGATATTGCAACTTAGCCATAACAAATTTCATTTCCGGTAAGGAAAGAGTAAAGCAATCTCATAAATTTAATTTTCTTTCAATCGTTTCTTCCACTCCACTCATTCAACCAGCGCATTACACACACATCAACTTAGACAATAAAACTGAACAAATATTTTCGTTTCAAATTCTTCTCCTCTCAAATACTTACTTTCCACTGACTAATTAGCAGAACTCTTGTTAAATAATTCCAACAATTTCTAGTTGGATTTTCCGGTGCAATTGTGCCGAGAATTCCTACTCTCAATGATGACGACCTGGCATCACACTTCGTCCGTACAGTTCACAGTAATGGATCAACATTCACTGATCTTATCGCTACTAGAGTGAACATTAGCAAGTGGAGTGGCTTAACATTACATTACCTCTTAATAATATTAAGCTTAGTTTAACGGAAATGCAACAAGGTTGACCCATTTATCAGCTAGGAGTCAGTGCATCAGCATACCTGTATTTGAGAGACCTAATACCTGCAAACGATATGGACGTGAACGTTGGACGTGAAGCGAACCTAACAGAACCTGATGAAGACGTTGTAATTCATGAGCGCACCAATTCATCAGCAACCAACACTTTGCAACGTTTTCGAAAATAAAAAAAAAATAGTAAAATTTCACACGAAAAACAAAAAAGTTTATAATCCACGAAAATTAAAATTTTCCTCTTAAAAAAAGCAACTTTTTTTTTGGGTATAGCCAAGCTTGATTCTCAAAAAAAGCTCTTTTATTGAAATGAATTAATACTTCAGTGGAGAAAAAAGTTTAGTAGCAGACTGTTGCAAAAATTATGTGAATTCAGCTGATGAAAGTAGAAACTAGGCTATTCTTGGTAAATTTGAAATTACACCAATTTTAAAATTTATTTTTTCAATTTCCGGTTAAATAATTAACAAATTTTTACATTTCGTCCTTTTAATCGAACGAAAATTTTCAACTTCCTTTCATCTCTCCGAAATTTGTAAACATCTGTTATGCGCTTCATGCAGATGTGCTAATGCAAAATTTTTGCTTTTTTTAATTAAATTGAAAGCCATAACAATGAAGAAATTCATTAGGACTTCTTTAGATAACATAATCATGATGGTTACTGTACTGTGCACTTCCAAAAGACTCTATTACTCTTCGAATTCAAATATTTAGATGGATGTTTATGAATAATTGCAACTTACGGAGGAATCACTCCAAAAAACAGGAACACAGATCGAAAGCTGAAAATTGCAGTAACACAGTAACAGAGTGGTAATGAAGTAGTAATAGTAGTGGCATAGTAACAGTGGCAGTTAGCAGTAGCAGTAGCAGCGGTGGTAGTAGTATAGTAGTAGCAGTAGTAGTTGTTATTGTAGTAGTGGTAGTAGTAATAGTAGTAAGAACGTTAGAATTCGAATCTCATGCAAAAATCCTGCAAAATGTCAGTCAAAGGTCATTGTTGTGGTAGTGTTAGGTCGCTGATGTTTAAAATTTAAACTTCCAAAGAATGCTTTTCAAAAGAAGCGAAAAAAACATTTTTGTATTAGACTTTTTGTGGGATTGCCGAAAAGCAAATAAAAATTTGATCATTGCAAGCCAATTGAAATTTAAAAGTATCTGGAATTCATTTCTTAAGGAAACACTGCCGTTAAAAGAATGAAAAACCAAACTTCAAAAAAGAAAAAAGTTGAAAAGGAAAAGAAAAGTAAATAAATTGGGAGGAATTGAAATGATTACAAAATTGAATGAATGAATACAGAGAGAATGTAAACACTGAACCAGAGCAGCCAGAAAAATGTATCTGCTGCTGCTGCTGCTGCTGTCGCTGCTGCTGTCGCTGCTGCTGTCACTGCATTTCTGAGTCCGTTAACCACTAACGAAGTTCAACAAAAATTTCACAAAAATGTAAACTTTGGCTTCCCGCTAACACAAGCAAGCATTATTTCAGTACAAATTAAAACCCAACCTCTTGCCTGAAGAACGAAACCATGCCACACAAAGCTCAATTTTCACCTTTTGCCTACCACCTGTGATCAATTTCATCTATTTGATTTATTTGTGAAATAATCAGTGAGGAAAATTCCAGAAATGAATACAGCAAATGCTACAAAATATTGCATATTAACTTACCTGGGCTATCTCCCTCTCTCTCTTTCAGTAGAGTAATGCCCAAAATTTCAACTACTTTCGTACAAAAATTTTGCTGTTGTAGACTTTCTGTGACATTTGGTTTCGACAAATTTTAATTAACAAACTAATGCGAAAACTTCTTTCCGGATGCAACTGTAAGGTTGTTTATTGCAAATCCATCTACTCGATTCAATTCATCCGACAGCAAGGTGTTTGGAGTGTGACTTCTGAGATTGCTTAAGCGGAAGCTAACTGTGCTTCATTATAGTCTGAATATAATAATTAGCAGCAAGGAGATTGCTTGATTTCTTTTTATTCATGCATTTTGAGGATAACTTCTTTGTAATGGCAAAAGGTTGTGCGACCTCATAAGGTTATGAGCTATGCTGATGATGGCGTTTGCCTCCGGTAGGGTCTTCCATGGCAAGTCAATCCAGCAAGAAGGGTAACTACCGAATAGATGGAGCTCCGATTAGCCCTGAAAGGCCACTCTTCTAAGAACACTTTGAACCTGTGGAGCAAAGAATGGGATTGTTCCTGTACATTACAGCTCACTCGAAAAATTCAATGAACAGGCTTAATGAATTTATCTGGCGTGAATGAAATTCCCCACATCCTCGTTTAAAGGCGAGCTTTGAGAAGAATTTAGCAAATCAAGGTGTCGTCACCAAGTTCTGACTGCCAGATTCAGGAGAAGCTAAAATGTCGTTGCGAGAATTTCAATGACTAACAGAACAACAATCTGATGAAACCATCCAAGATCAAAGTTATCTGCAAAGAAAGAGTTTGATTCGAAGGAAGTTCATATTTCTTCCCTTCAACTACATTATCAATGGTATTCTGCGGTGTTGTTGAACAAGCGAATGCTTCAAATTCAACAGCCATTTCAATATGCAAACCACTTAACATTTAAAAAGAGAACCTCATTTCCCGACAACCACCTGCACCTCCGTTCTCTATTTCATTACTCTTACATTTTGCTCAACCAATGACATTGCTCAAAAGAAAATGGCATAGTCCTTGTTTCAACGGTCGAAATTGACCATCAGCTATGTCCCAATCAGTAATACATTAAAGTTCTATATTTGTCGCTACTTGCTGCATATACTTCATTCGCAAAAAATAATAGAGCAGTAATAAAAATTTTGACAAGAAGGAAACAATCATTTTCGATTTTGTTTTTATTGCCATAACCGATTTGACTTGCCGGTTTTGAAATGACACGCAAAAATTAAATGAAATGCAAGCTTAATTAATAAAATACCACGTTCACCGCGATAATTTTGCAGTAATATTCAATGCGGCAATTTTAGATCTTTTGCAGGTTAGTTTTGAAATTTCGAAAAATTCTGGCATTGCTATTAGGCATGATCCTTTTAAAATTTGATAAAAGAAATGTCAGTAAACGAAAAGAAAGAACATGAAAATTGAAAAAAAAAAAAACAATGAAATACGCTAAATTAGTGAACTGTAGAAGTCCCAGAATTGCTTTTGGAATTTTAATAATTATTAAAATTGAGAAATTTCATTGCCCACAAAAAATCCTCAAAATAGCAGTTAAACGCCAAATTAATATTTCGAAACAGTTGAGACCAGTTGTTGAAGATCAACGAGAAAGGCCAATAATTAATGGGCGATTAAGGACTGGAAGACCTTGATATTAACTAGATCAATCAAAAAAAAAAAAAACTTTTCTCTTATTGGAGGATGTAATTTCAATCTTATTTTAGATGCAATAAGAAATTCGTTTAAATTTCATAATTATTTCGAAGTAAACGAGTTTAATTATTTCGCTAAATCAAAACAGGAAACTTGTAAATTAATTCACAAAATTCAATATCAATTAGGCTCAGCAAGTAAATTTAATTTTGCAAATGAACCATGTGTCTTCAAATTAATTCTACAATCAAGCAGTACTAGGTAACATTGTGAGCAGAAAATGATCAAACAAATTAATTTTTCCAGTCTCATAAATATTTCAAGAAAATTGAATTTACACACTTGAAATAAAAATAGCAACTAATTTTTGAGATAGCTTAATTTCACTACAACCGCTTATAAATGGCAATTTTATTCGACCAAAATAAAAATAATTGTCGTCAAGCGAATTGTACAATGAAGTAGTACTGAGTGTAAGAGTATCTTCAAGTCGGCCAATTACAACTACGACAAATGAGACTCGCTCTTGTGTGGCCTTAAGCAACAGAAGTCTCCCATATCCTATTGTTTCAACTTGAGAAGCCTCAAACGGCGCAAAAATTTTACCGAAAATTTGAAGTCTTCTATGAAAAATAATTTAATTTAAGAAAAGAAGAAATTTCCAACTTGGCATATCAAGAAAAGAAACTAAGTTCACCAATGGAGCAAGGCTGAGGAGAGCTTTGAGCAATGCTTACAGCTTCAAATCATAAGTAATTAGTCGTATAATGGAAGAGCAACCATACCACTGGACATTCTCAGATCTGAAGAAAAGATGACTCGGTGACGAAATATGTTCGCAGTACCGATCTCACTTGCATTTTATGAATAAATCAATTTACATTTACAATTCGTGACAATTTTAATTATTAACTATTTAAATTAATAATTATGCTGATTAATAACAGCAATAATACTGATAATAATAAATAAGAGCCAAGTGATCCACCGTTAAGAGTGACAATTTCTTTTATTTTCTTTTCATACATTTATACTTGTGTCCGCATAAATAATTCAAAAAAAATTAATTAAGCTATCGCTTTATCTTCATCATTACTGAGGTGAGGCAAAGTATAGACAGCAACATTATCACCGTTGATACCGTACATTTATGCTTCCACCTTTATTTTCTATAAAAAATAGTAAAATGAGCGATGGAATAATCATGCGATGAGAAATGCACGGAGAGAATAGCACCCATAAATTTATTAAATTATTGAAAGTATGATATCTCATTGGTTTATATTAGTGTTCTTCAAATTAACCGAGATTTTCAACATATTGCATAACATATTTTGGAAAGTACACTTAGATGGTTTGAAATGCAAAACAGATTTGAAAAAAAACAACGGAAAAGTGACGTATGTGTGTGTGTGTATGTGTGTGTATGTGTGTATGTGTGTATGTGTGTATGTGTATATGTATATGTGTGTATGTATGTGTATGTGTGTATGTGTGTATGTGTATGTGCGTATGTGTGTGTGTGTGTTTGTGTGTGGCAGAATGGAAGTGACAAGTTCATATTCAGCATCTGATGTGTTACCTCAAAAATTATTGAAAAATCCATTGCAGGTGATAAAGATACATGCAAATGAACTGCTTCAAAATCACATGGACAAATTCGAAGAATGACCTTTGTTCAGAAGATAAGACTACCTTTCAGCTGTTCACGAAAAGTTTAGAAAAGTTTCAATCCTCAATAAATGAATTATGGCAATGAACTGATGGAATAATTTGTGTCCGTTTTAACGAATCCATACAATTAAGTTTTAAATTGGCATGTAAATGAAGCAAAAAAACAAAAGCATCAAAACAAATTGGAATGTGCAATTGTCGGTTCGTTTTTTTCTGTAATGGAAAAAGCTGGGAAAGTTTATAAAAATCTGAAATGGTTTCGAAGCATTGAAGAGAATGACAGAAACAGAAATTCTTCTATTGAAAAAATGTTATAATTCATCAAAAAAAGGTTCAAAAGGAATTATCCATGTGTGAGAGAGAGAGAGAGAGAGAGAGAGAGAAGAAAAAAGATAGGAGGGGAAAGAGAAATTGCGTTCTTTCACTTTTATCACTTCTCAAATTCTCTAGTAAAAAATGAAACAAAAACTTTTCATTTATATTGCACTTTAACAATATTCACATATAAAAGATATAAGAAATGAAGGAAAGAAAATTTTCAAACACTGTGCAAAGGTCAACCCCCACTGCCATCGAGAAAAGTAACAGGGCTACGGGTAACTACTGTCAAGTGACCAATGAGCTAGCCATGACTGCTTTATTCCGCCCATCCTTCGTCCAACACAAAAATTCTCAAACAGTTAAACTAATTGTCGCTAATTACACTGATAAATTCTGGATGAAGAAGAAAACTTTGCACTGCCATATTAATCAAGCAATCGTCATATTACTTGATTTAGTTGAAATGCCCCATATAAGCTAGTATGAATAAAAACAGAAATCATGAAAGATTCGGCTAATGATCGATCAACTTCCAATGAAGTCTTAAGCGGCACTAAAACTTAACATGTGCTAAGTTAACTGTTATATTAATTGTCAAATATTTGGTGACAGAGTTGGTTCATTGCTGAAGAAATTAATAGCAAATTTTAACATCTCATCATTTCTCATTAAACTGTTCCAATGAAATAATGATGTTTTTCTTTCCCACTCCACTTTTCCACAACATAATTGGTTGAAAAGGCAATATAATTCATTCAATTTTAATATTATTTCGAACAAAATTAAATTTAATTAATGAGCAGATGACCCAGATGTTGGAAAACAAAGTAAAAGCTGAAATTGCAGATAAAAAGAAATAATTCTTAATTCAAAATTATTCCTTCACATCAGAAAACAAACATTCCAAAAAATTGATGAAAAAAATGAAATTAATAAAAGTTGAACAGTTGGACAAATATCACAGTGAAAACTGCAGGGGGTGGGTAATACATTTCAAGGATTCACATTATAGTTCCGAATGTTTTTAGTTGCACTAACTTCATTGCAAGAAGGACTGTTTACACATTAGGCATTTCATCGGTTGACAATGACAGGTGACAATATTATCAAAGCAAAACAAAGGGATCGGTAAATCTATGTAAATATTTAAACAAATAGCAAGTTAAATATAAAAAAGTGTTAATTTTTATGCTCTTTATACAATTTTTTTCGAAATTCGGAAAATCCTTAAAGTTTCAAAGGTTTTTTAATGCAAAGTAATAAAAAATTTCTAGAAATTTAAGTTTTAATGAAAATTTTACAATTAATTTTATGTGTAGATGTAAATTGTGTCCAGTTTTAATTTGCAAAAGACTAGTTCCTCAGGTAAGTATTATTGTAATCCTTCGCCAGCACAACAGCAACTTGCATTTTTGGATTTCAGATTAGACCATTTGGAAACTTTAAATGCTGGAATATTGCTGTACCATATTAGTACAAGCGAACTGAGAGATTACTGATGTAAACATACTTTCCAGTGATACCTCCGACAAGTATAAAGAGAAACTAAAACAAATATTCCAAAAAATTAATGGAGAAAATGAAATTAATAAAAGTTGAACAGTTGGACAAATATCACAGTGCGTCAAGGACTTTTTAACTAATTTGAAAATTTCATTGAACATTAAATTCAAAAAATGGCAAGACCAAAAGTGTTTTGGTGGAAATATATAATTGATTAGGTAACCAACAAGCGAGATTTTGTTTGTTCTTTTTAATTAATATCTTTGTTTGCTCTCTCATTCGTGCAACCGAGCTGATCACAACAAGAATTTTAAATTTTAATTTGAACTTTGAAATTTCGGTTCGCCAGTGTGAAGGTGTGTTTGTATATGTGGTCGAATATTACCCATCATAATAGAAGCGATTCATTGCGATCACTACAATTCATTCCTTATCCTTGCATATTTTTCGCTCTCTTACATTTACATATCTTTGCTTTGTGTGTGTGCATGGCATTCTGCATGTATGTGTATGTGTGTATGTATATGTATGTATGTTTGTCGGCTTCTATGCCAAAATACAAAAAGGTACGAAATATTTGAGAGCAATGCATTATTTGAAACAATTGATTTGACATGAAGGAGAAGCGGCAAGGGTTATATGATAGGCCTCGTCACCCTATCAGATCGTTTCTGATTTTAAATTCGGTCGAAAAGATTTTTCGGACTTTTAACAGTGAGATATGGCACTATCAACATTAGATTAAGTTATTATTAGTGGACGAGTTTTTTTCAACGCATCATAAGAATTGATTTCACTAAAAATTTCATAATTTTTTTAAAAAATTCAGAATTTCTGAACTTCTTTTTCTGGGCTTCGAAACGCTTTGAAACCATTTGTTTTTTTAATACTAAAAAATATTTTAAATTCAAAAAAAACACTGATAAAGTTAATCATCGACTGTGTCAACTGTGGGAAAAATCTTTTAAACATGACAAAAATCAGATTCATATCCGTTATTGTAGCATTAATTTTAGAATTTAACGCAAAAATTTTGCTTCTAAAACTAATGAAAATTTTAAAATTGGAATAAGTAAAGTTGTTCAGCACAAGATCATTTTCAATTAGATCAACTTTTTCAAAAACGATTCAGTGTTCGGCAAGTTGTTGATTATTGACTAGAACTCTGATGATATATCTTATCTTATCAGAGATGAAGCATATTTTATTAATCAAATTTCTTGCTGCTGCAAGTTTTGACGAGTTCCGACAAAGCGTTCCGAAAGCAATTCAAAATGATCAAACAATGTAATAGCTGAATTTCGAAAAACTCTTGAAATTGAGAGAAACGTTGAAATTCAAAGAATTTGCAAAGTAAGTTGTGAGATTTTTCAAAATTTTGGTCCGAAAAATTGGAAACTAAGGAGGGATAATTGAACTTCATCAGAAAGGCTGTAATGAACTTTTCTGAAAGTGAATGAAAACATTGGAATGAAAAAAAATTTCACATTCATCTGAAAAGGCACTGAAGCAGCACAACTCACCAAGTCAATATTTCCGACCATCCGCTGAGCGTGACCGCAGTGTACACCTGCCATCATCATAATTTTCAAAATGAACCATGGCGCTTCTGTCCCACCTAATAATAAAATTTAATTATTCACAAGGTACTTCCTTACAACCCCTGTGATGCCTCTGAATCCTAGTCAGTTGCGATTCTTATGGAGCTCAACACAGCAATGATCTAGTACTGAGCTTTGGCTCAACTCATGGAATGTGGATTTGCTTTACGTTAAGCAATCTTTTGCTGGCTAATGTATCTTGCGAATAGTTCCACAGTTCATCTCAAGTATCATTCCAGGCGACTATTAACTGTGTGACAACTCAAAGCAGCCAACTGCATTTCTGGCAAATTAAAATGTAAGAAAACTAGTAGAAATCCCAACTGCCTGCCTTTACGCCCTTCAAGTTTATGATTTCTTTCAAAATTTTCGCTGAAACAAATAATTTGAGGAACTAAAATTTGTTGTAAAAGAAAACAGAACGGCAAAAGATGAGAAAGTTAATAAAAAGCAAGAAGAGAATCTGATGAATATCAAAATTACAATTTGAAGCTTGAAAACACGTTCTTTGAACTTCAAAAAGAATGGAATTCGTTTCGGAAATGAAGAAACTTATCAAGCGACATAAGTAACTTATGATCTGTACGAAGCCTAAACTTACTGTTTCATAAAAGCCTGGACAATTGATTACTTTCAAAGCAATGAATCATCATCGCTTTGCATCTTTCAACACCAATTGAAAATAGCTCATTGTTGTGGTTATTAATGAAATGTTTCAGAAATTTCATTCTCATCAATTATCTAATAATCAATGGCTTCACCAAAATTACTGTACTGAGAAGTATATGGAAAGCACTGCACAAAGCATTCTAACTTTTAAATTTTCATGAAAGGATATAAGTCTTCCTAAAAAAATTCGATGATTCATACTCGTTTTACGCATAATACGAAATTTTGAGAAGTGAAGACGAAATTTTTGAGGTGCTATGTAAATGTTAATAAGCACAATGAACGAAGTACTGCATTGATCGATGGGAGTTGTATGCACACCGGAAACAGCAATGTTTCAGTGTTGGGATTCTCTCACATTCCTCAGGTATTCATGTCTCCGTAATTCTTCACACGTGAAAAGATTTCATTCCACAGCTAGCGATTAGGAGATTTATGGATGAAAAGTGTAAATTAATTGGCAGAGAATTAAAAATTCCGCAGGAATGAATGATCAATAGTGCATTGAAATGTTCGAAACTGATTTGATCTCGCTGATGAAGCCATATTCAACGGTTAAAATAAATAAGTCCGAAAACGAAAAAAATTCCAAAAATTTTTGTGAAGTAGAAATGGAACAACAACATTTACACATATAATTCAACGCCAATCAAAAAAAGAAAAATAAAAAAGGATCGGCCGGGCACATATGGATTCGATGTGGCAATTGGCAACAGCAAAAAAATAGTTTAATATGGGTACAGAAGAATTTGCGCAATTGTCCATCCTCTCCGCCGGTTTTTTCCTATTCCCCTATACAATGGCTTTACTCACATTACAGTTCTACCGAACTTTCTCTCTCTCGCAAATCCATCATTTTTCACTCTCTGTTCAGTGTTTTCGAAGGAATTATTTTTTTCAAGGATTGAAGGATTATTACGTATACGGTGAAAAACACATTTCCTCTGGACAAAAAAATTCCATTTTTTGAAAATTCGCTTTTCTTACGCAGAAAATGAAAAAAAAATTCAGATAGCTGGTAAATTTGTTGGTATCGAAGGCCTTTCCCTTTCAAACCTGTTGCTTCATATCACGGCTTTAGAGCAGCAGTGGCAATAGTTGTAGTAGTTGTGGTAGTTGTAGTAGTTGTAGTAGTTGTAGTAGTTGTAGTAGTTGTGGTAGTTGTAGTAGTTGTGGTAGTTGTAGTAGTTGTGGTAGTTGTAGTAGTTGTAGTAGTTGTGGTAGTTGTGGTAGTTATGGTAGTTATGGTAGTTGTAGTAGTTGTGGTAGTTGTGGTGGTAGTTTTGGTATTAATAACAGCTAGGTGAACTGCTTCTCCGTATCCCTCAACATGAATAAACCACCAAAAAACTAAACAATCCATGGGCATTCAATTCCATACTTTTTTTATCATCTTTTTTAAAATGGACAAATTTTCATTTGACTTTTTGAAGTTGTGGGAATAAATGTTGCAGCTCTATTCCTTTTAAAAAAGCACATTGGGAAATTTCCATTAAGAGAACTTGATCAATAAGTTTATCAATGTTCTTACTCATCGCCGCTTCATCATTTCTCTCCAATGATATAACCAATCACAAAAAAGTTTTGAACTTGGTACATCCCACATCACTTATTCATACCGTAAGAAAATTTTAGCAGTCAGCTTACTGGTGGCATAATTTTAATTTTTTTGATCTAACTATGTATTGCTAAAAAAGGTTCATCTTTTTAACAGTGGTTTTTGTGTTATAATTGGACCGGAAGGGGAAAGGTCAATGTGTTCATTGCTTTGCACAATTATCATCATCGTGATTGGAGTGTGATAATGATAATAAAGCATTTGTAAAATGAAGGAAGAGAAGACGAATGATTACGACCCTTCCCAATCTTCAGTCCCTCTCGACAAAAAAAGGAAAAAAACAAGCGAAGAAAGTGGACAGTTGGTCATTCATTTTGACTATGCTGAGAGGGTATTGCAGGCGGATTTGTTCAGCATTCGTTGGGGTCAACTATTAAAAGAGATCGAACTCTCTGATCAAATTCAACATCTCTCACCGAATTCCATACTTTACATCCGTCTCTTTTTCTGTAACTCAAACACTCTCACATTTCGATTTCCGATTCCAACCATCCGCTAAATTGGGTTTTTCATCATCGAATGACCAAGCAAACAAATTCCAAATGAATGAGTGCCACAAACAGCTGACATCCTTTCTTACCTTTTTTTTTAATTCTCTGCGATTCACTATTTCTAATCTCTATCCATCTGGTTTTCAGTTTCTAATGCTCATTTTTAATCTTTGTCCTCTACCTTCCTTGAAGTGGTCATTTAATTTAGAATGCCCAAGGAAAGGTCAATTTATGCCCATCCGAAAAAATTCTGCACTGTCACAGATCAAAACTACTGTAGGTTTACAATACATACGCTATCACAAAAATCGGTTCACCCAATTTTACCAGCCTGAGATAACTCTCTTGTGAAATAATTAATCCAGTAAATTTCAGCCAACCTAAAATTATTATAATCTACAAAAAAACTCATTGCGATTTATGCAATTTGCTCAGTACAAACTGCACTTGCTTCTCAGATTTTTAGGCATTGCCGCCAAAAATTATAATAAAACCAATAGGCTTTGCGAAATTGTGCAAGAGATAACTATAAGGACTAAGTGCAAATGTAGTGCAACCAAAACAGGTACGGCGGAACGCACACTGATAAGAAAACAAATTCTGACGTCGTCAGTAAGGAGCGAGCAGAACGCTGAATTTTAAAAAATTCAAAATTATCAAAGCTAATATTTCAATTTCGAGGCTTAACAAAAAAAAATACAGCGCTGCGACCTGATTTGCAACTCGTGGAACGATGAACAACGAAACTTACGTGCCCTTCAATACTTGTTTTGCTTCACCTTGTCGCCTATGACAAGTCTAAGTCTTTAGACAAAAAGAAAAGCTTTAATTGAAGAGAGAAGAATTTGCTTCACAGAGAGCAACAGAACCGGGACCTACTTAGTCTTTCAGTTGTACCTAAATTTGCTGAAAAAAATCTCAATCTTTTGGATCAATTTAAGAATATTTAAATTCTGTCTTCTTGTAATGAACGTTTCTTATTCACTTTTTCCATTGTATTCACTACTTCAGAGTTACCACTCCTTCAACAAAAACTTAAACGCAAATTTTAATGAAGTAGGTCTTATTACGACTATTACAGGTCTGAAAGATGAGAAGTTTTTTTAAATAACATAATTTGAAGGTTATCCATAAGAGACGCCCAATCGCTAACGATATCGGCGCTCTCCAACAATGAAAACAACAAAATGTAATTTCGAAATGAAATGAAATGTTTCGTGCAATCATGTGTCACGCCATTCAAAAGTAAAAAATTAACATTTAAAAATTACCTGTAATTTCTGATTTTCGAACGATCGAGTAAAATTTGATAGTAAAATGAAATGCAAATCTTTGTACCGAGTTGTTAAATTAAAATCCTGAAAAATTCCAGCCTTGAACATGCCGATTAAATGGTTCGAACCATACATGAAAAGTATTTTAAAATATTGAATTATTATCAAATTCTGGTTCATCATTCTAATGAACTTTATCCACATATTATAGCGATTATAAAATGCTCTAAAAATAAAAAATTTTTAAAAAAGTGCAAGTACTTGTTAAAATAGAAACTAATGGAAATGTAATGCATTTAATTTCATGTGCAATTTTCTAATTAACAAACAATTTCATAAAAAAGTTAAGGAAGATATTTAATCAGCCCGGTTAGTTTCTGGACATTCATTTATCTCTACTGGTTGGTAGCAATGAACTGTTTATCTGCATACATAAAATCGAAATCAATTTGAAATGAATCGGATTCCATCTCTGCTCTCCTTGGGTCTCACAAGGACTTCTGATCAGTAGGCTAATCGTCAGTCTTTTCATCTTCTACATATACTCAGATAAATCACTATCTCAGGTTTTTTTCATCGCAATCTGCAGTGCAAAAATACGGAAATATCCACCATATGCACAACAAAATAGAAGACTAGGGGTGGAGCAAATGAGATGGAGGCGGTGCTATAAAGCCTCTCAAATCATCCATTGGAGGATGACAGAATTTTGCCAGCTTTCGGTACCATATCCAATGTGATATCTCTATCCATAAAATGTGGCCGATTTTCTGATTTTGAATTAAATTTCGAAAAATGCATTCAGAAATGGACCCATTTGTCTAGCTTAACAAAGCATTACCTTGCTTAGAAATGAAAATTTGACATTTATGCTATCTTCAGTCAACGAAGCGTAGCAAGACACAATGAGCAACGCAAAAATTTTTTTCATTTCAATTATTTTTATTAAAAATTTTTTTTCTGCATTTGAGATATGACAAATTCAGAGTGAATTTAACCATAAATTTAATAATCTTTACAAACTTAAAACTGCATATAGAGATCTAATAATCCGGAATGCTTCCTTCCTGAAACTGCCACGTTAGATGGCACCAGTAGAAAAGTGATATCAGACAGTTTTTGTCTGAATGTCACCTGAAAGCTGAAATCCAAAATGTGACTAAAACTATTATAAGTTAAAATTTGCTTGAATTGGACTAAACAAATGAAATGTTGTGAACAAACAGTAATTTTTTACATGAATGAAAATTTAATGAATAGCGTATCAAAGCGCAAAAAATAGTGAAAACATGCAGTCTGAGAGTTTCGTGAAAAAAGAGTGAAGCTATGAATTTAATGAAAATAAGTGTAACTTCAATTAAACAACACCCAATTAGTAGGCTAAAAAAATTACTGTAACGGCTGTATAAGACTCCGTGCTCCCTGCTTCACAACTTTGCGATCAATTGAACTGAAATACTACACTTTCATACCATTTTATCAAGCGTTTCAAAACCTCGAAAATATCACGTCGCTCAATTTTTCGAACAAAAAGTTCTTTTTTAGCCATTGCAGATCAGAAAAAAATTAAAATGTATTTTTTCTGATCAAGTGAAGATTGTTAAAGTGGTCATGGATCACTTATTAGCTCCAGTTTCATCATCTCCTCAGAAGTAATTTTTACGAGTAAAATTGATATAAAATCAATTGAAAAATCAACACTGCCACCGACCATTTTCCTTATTGGCTTGCGCTTATCGTACAGCATTAGTAAAATGTTAAATGTGTTGGTAAATTATGAGCTTTTCCAGCACTGCTCATTTTACCATGATGAAAATGCCGAAAACTAACATTTACAAACACATTGTTTTCGTAAAATCAGGTTGATTTGATTTTGCTGTACTTTTTGTTTAAAATTTCGGCTAAGATCAAAGAAAATCATTTCGAAGCTAACGATAGAAAATGATAATGAAAAGGAAAAATTACAATAGTCACTACAATAGCATGTAATCAGCACTGTGAATTGTCCTGGAACATGTGTAAACATATTTGCTAGAAAATTTCAAACTCTAAATTTTGGAATGAGAAAAGAATTAAAAATACATTTGCTTATCATTTCCATTGATGTAATAGATCTAACGACAACTATTTGCAAAAGTATAAATCGATAAGTTGTGAGTTATCAATTAATTATTTAGTTCTGCAGCACCGAAGATCTCGAATCGTCTAATTAAATTCGGTGGATTATTTCCAAATACTTTGCAAGAATTTCCTTACTAACTCCTATTAGATTAAAATCTTATGTAAAAAGAAAGAATACCTTTTTAAGGGTTATGCTCAAGCATAGGCCTTGTAATTAATGCAAGTTGTTCTGATCTCCTTCAGTACCTAAGCCTAAACATTTCCTTCCGTGCACTGCTAGTTGACCCTAATCGTGGTAAATCACGACAATACTATGATTAAGTTATGGAAGTAGGTATGTTGCACTGGTTGAATTAATTCCTTGCTTAAAATCACAAAATAGCAAACCTTAAGAATAATAATTTTTAATTAGACCTAAAAAACATATCCTCTACAAATAAATTACAGAAAAATAAAAATATATTTTGGTTTTTCAGATACGAAAGGGGTGAAAGTTGAATATAGAGGGACAGAAATGGATCACCCTTACTGGAAAGATTAAAAAAAAACCATACAGAACAGAAATGGTCAATCAATCGTATTTATATTGCTGTGGTCAGTGAAGATGAAAATGGATGAGAGGCAAACTTAATTGAAACCAACGATCACTTCTGCAGCCTAACTCCTCCCATCCGAATTCTCTCAGTAGCCGGGATAAGTTCGAAAATCTCAGAAGTAAATTTAGGTCAAAGAGACGCAAAGAACATCGGGAGGAAATGAATAGAGAGAGAAGCGGTAAAGAAGCGTTTGGGCATTCCAACAAAAAAGTGAAAATATCAATGGCAGACGAGAAGGTCAGCCTTAAATTTCAAAAAGGTCAATCTGTAATGACGACAATCAGTTGCGATGAAGTAATCATAGGAAATTCAATTTCCATTGAGAATATTAACTTCAAAATATAAACTTTGAATATAAACTTCGTTTTCTGCGTAGCCAAAAAGTTGGTTGGATCAGATTATCCTGGCAAGCTCTCTTCAGAAACCAAATCTTTCAGACGGAATTTCATTTCAACTTGCATACCGATATCACAGCAGACTGAACTTGCAAAAGTGAAAGATTTCGATAAAATTTTTGATTGCTGCAATTTGAAGATCAGCAAAAACTTCATATCAGGGAATATGCATTAATTTATAGTTTCCAGTTGCTTTCATTACCTACAACATTAAGAAGTTTGTTGTGACCAAAACACCTGCTGAACATTCCCTTCTTAAATTGAGGGAAAGATCAAAACCTGTTCCGTTGTTTCACTGTTTTTGGTCTTCCGATAACTTTAAGAAGTGAATGGTCAGTGGTACTTCCTCTCCAATTAAATCAGTTATGGCGGGAAAGAAATTCAGTTCGAAATGTCATAAATTTAACCTTTTTTTGGATATATGAAATTTATAGCGGTCATTTACATCTGTTCTGTTTGTTGAACTGCTTATTCTATTCATTTCTGCTTTTGAATTTGTTTGAAGTATGTCCGCCAGGTGCAGCTTTTTGCTTTGTTTTAGATGAGAGACGATAGAATAGAAAGGAAAAGTTAGTTATGTAGGACAGATATTTTCGATGTCACACTACACAAGAGACTCCATAGAAAGAGACTGATTGCTGCATGCATGCAATCGCAAACATTTCTCGTTTGACAGGTTGTTACTTCACATATGTCATAATCTTATTCATCAAATAATCTTTTCTTGAAATTGTGGGAGCTCGTACAACTCTGCTTTGACTACATTAAAGAAACAATTCGAAGACTGTTTTCAAGCATAACTTCTGTAGAATGAATGATAACTTTAACCTAGCTGAACTTCAAAGTTGCCTTAACTTTAGTAGTAGAAGACAAGGAAGGACACAACTCCCCAAACACCATGCCCAACTTGTTACTGTCTCCTGCAGATTCTTCAAATACAATCGCATCCGTGAATGCGAACGACAATTCATGATTGATGAAAACGGCTTCAAAGGACTATGCAACTTGACGGCAGTTAAGAAGTTTGACTTTGTCTTACATGCGACAACACTTCTTACTTTTCATTTTGAAATGCTTGAAAAATTTGAAGTAACATAAAATTGTAAATGGATGAGTATGTATGCTTCATCTTTGTATGGAACTTTAGTGAAGTGATGTCGTTATATGCGTCTCACTACTGCAAAAATTTTATTTGGAGGTCATTTTCGTTGACCAGTCGTGGACTCTCTCTCGCTAACAACATTCTTTTGAGGAGATCAAGCACCGAAAAAATTTGCTACATGCGAAAGTTTGCAAAGTTTCATCAGTTGGAAGGACTGCTGTCTTCCACTATGGTCACTATCATTCCTTTTTTGAAGGTCACTGCAAATGAAAGAAGATGAAATGTAGCGATAAACCGCACTAGTGGACATTGCAGTAGCACTTCGTTCGGGGTCAAATCGAATTAGTGTTGCTTATGGGAAAAAGAGACATTTGGTTTCATTTGGTAGAGCAAAAAAATTTTTTTTGCAACACTACAATGCTGTTGCAGCAATTTGCCGTTCAGCGTGCCTGTCCAGCCTTTTTCTCTCTGCAACTTCTTCATCGTTGACAACGAGTTTCAGCGAGAATACACAAATACTCTTAGCATCATCTGGTTTACCCACAGAGAGGTCAACTTACAAGGGTCACCATTTATGCTTTATTCAAAATCCACTCAAAATGATGGTGTAGCCCGCCAGTTCCTGTCCATTTCAATGAAATACACCTCTGTCATCACTCACTCTCATCATTTCCAACGATCTTTCGCTACTTCCAGAAAACAGCGTTCCTCATTAATTCATCACAAGCGATTTCCCTCACATGCATAATAACACTTCTGCATGATATTTGCATGGTAACTATGCACAAAATAGTAAACATTGAATAATAGCAATATCCAAGTTTCACTGTTGCTACATTAAAACTGACTGATAAAGTAACTTCCTAGATCACTACCCACGAATCTATTTTGTACTTCCGAATTGATCAATCAGTCAATACTATAAAGAATGTGATTTGTACTTAGGCCACCCTTTCCATGGTGAGAGCCTTACAGTGACGGAGAGGTTTGAGTGGTGTGAGTATACGGAGCTGCTCATCTCACGTTGAGGATCTCTCGTCAGGACCAATGCTCATCAAAGTGCTCTTCACGGAATCCCTTGGGCAAGGTGAAAGCGGAGAGACGAAGCGAGTCACGGTTAGCCTAACCAGTTTCCGAGCAAACTGGAAAGAAGTTGTGAAAAAATGTCACGAGGAACTCATTTAGAAATCGATCGAACAAGAAAAAGAACAAGGGACTTAGGTCACGTCGGGTGAGCTAGGTCAGGGCAATTACTGCTGTAGTTTACCTCTCAAAAATCTACTTCATTCCTCACACTCGAATGACCTGACCTGCACTTCGTCTTTACTGTGATAATGAAGAATACCGAACACTGCCAAGCAATTAAACTTACAAAATAAGATTAAGAGCGGTAAAAGAAGTAATTAAAGTTAAGTGATAATTATGAAATGTGGCATAAGAAATGAGGAAAGTAGAGAAACATAAGGAAGCAGAATGAGTAAAAATGCAGATGTGTGGAGCCATTTTGAGTGAACGATTCTGTTGAACGTTGAATACCAAATGGAGTTTTTCCATCTTCCTTTTTTAAAGGTTGGGTAAGGATGGGGAGAGTTGCTTAAGAGGTATCGGGGAGTATAACAGCGGGGCTGGAGAGAGGTAGGGTTGCTGGTTTGCATAGATTTCTGAAACAGTGGACCCGAGAATGAACGGAGGGGCATAAGGTTTTTTCATCAAATGGCGAAACCGAAGAAAAATATGATCTTAACTGCTGCACCTCTCCTTCCCCATAGTTTTTTTGCAACTTTTTTTTGCGATTTGAACCGAATGCCTTTCCTAAAAATACAAATCGGGGGATCGGGAGGGAATGGTGAACGAATACACATGAAGACACAGACAGAGATGCACATACACAAATACAAACACACACACATACACACACAAACATACACAAATACACACACAAACACACACACACACACATACACACATACACATACATATGTATATATCACCACAACAATAAAAATTTGATAAACTCTGCAGCTGTGATGTGAATGCAGGCAAGGAAAGGTAATAATTGCTAACGATAATTTAATGTCACTCAAGAAGTATTTACCGTAATAACTTTGAATACAAAATTATCGTAATTTCAAAATATCCGAGGAGCGGTTATTGTGTATGCATCATAGAGCAGCAAAAGGTCATAGAGTTACGCGTGACAATGAGCAATGATATTTTGATGTTACCTTACAGAGATCATTAGCAGTGAGTTTTCTTTTATTATTTTGCTGTAGAGAATGGAATCAGCAGTGCTACGCAATCACGGTCGGAACAGTGACCATCTGTTCACAAGGTGGACGTTCTGTTGGATTTTATTTTAAAGGCGACAAATTAATTTACAAATTCCGATGACCAATGTCCAGTAGATCGGCATACGGAGTGATTTTTCATTTATTCTGCGATAAAGAAAAAGAAAACAACAAGGATGAGAAGGAAAAAGGAACATTAGAGAGGGAAGCATTGCCTAAAACATTGTAAACCCAAAACAGAAATGTCATTAGTCACGCATAAATAAAAATTTTAACTAAAAAAAGCGAATGAATTAGAAAGAGGAAAATGAGATTAAAAGGAAAAAAGCGCAAAGAAAAATTTAATAAAATTGGATGAAGAATTAACACACATACATACACACACAAAATGCTAATATTGCCAATTTGGAGCCAATTTCTGACATACATTGCAGTTTGCTTCACAGACTCAATATTGCGTGACCAGAGCTTTCAACGAAATTTTCCTTTTAAATTAAAATTTTATTGTCCAAACCGATAATGAAGTATAAGCACAGCGTAACAACAAATTTTTCATGAAGCCTTAAAGATGACTTGAGCAAGAGACAAACATTAAATCCCTATAATTAATTCAAAAAACTTTCCGTCATTTTCATTTGATGATAAAAGAAATTCCGACCAATTTTCAATCTTACTAATTTAAAGTTTATATTTCGTCTAAAGTTCATTTCATTTCATTTCCTGTTCAGTACCATTTTCTGCAGGGAAAATGTTTAATTGCGGGAAAATCAATTTCAATTAGTTAAAAAATGAGAGTTTTGAGGGAAGCAAAAATGTGTTGCAATTGTTGCAATTGTTGTACTTTGAATGCAATTAATTCAATCTGTCAGTGGCATTTCAATGAATTTGGTTTTTCTTTCCTTATCACTGCGAGTGAATGCCAAGAAGGTTTGAGGTACTTCAGCTACACTCCTCTTATCAGTTTATTTTTGTTTTTTTAATTCATACCATGCCAAACTCATTATGCTAAACTCTTTAAATTCATTATGCTAAATTCTTTTCTGGTACATTTTATCCTAGCACTGTTATTGTTTCTTCAGCCGTCACTGTCAACTCATACGATTGTTTCGAAAGGATATGACGGTTTTCATACCATTACCACGATTTAATTTAAAGAAGCAGTGTAAATGAGGATTAAGCATTAAATGCAGCAATTACTATCGAAAATGATAGAATGAAAGCGAACACTTAAATGAATCTGAAACTCATTAATATTCGATCGGTTGGAAAGAGAAAGTTAAAATTTTGTTTTCCCATAAGTTGTAATTCAACAAGTGGTAAGTCATTCAAAGTGACAACTTTATGCGAAAAGATTATTCATGAAGCATTAAATTACAAGGCAGAAGGAGTGGGTTGATTCGAGCGAAATTGTTCGTTCTGACTTGCAAACTTTGAATACGAACTGCCTAAACTTTGTGTTAAGCCTAAGTCTATGCTTTCTTCATTGATTCCAAATCAATATGAAATTCTATTTGTAATTTTGAACAAAAACAGAAGTGACTGAAAAGTTTTCTGGAGCGAGTATTCCAGTAATTAATTATTTCGGTTCACTCTTTTGTAGTTTTGTGAACGAAAATAGCAGAAGAGGAAGGGAAGTTGAGACATCTCTAGGAAGACTAATGAAACTGGAAAATTATGACAAGATAATATAAATTAATTTCTTCCTTCCAAAACATCTGCCTTCCAGAAAATCGACCCATTCAAATTAGTCCTAATATTTGTACATTGATAATGCTAATCTTTCTTTCAGATAAATGGAACATTCCAGTTTTTTCTTCTTTATTTTCTATTCACTGCGAGCGATTCCCTGGAAACTCTTATAATGCATATTTCACGGTTATTTACTTCTGAAGAACTTTTAATAACTAAAGTAGAAAGCAAAATACGATGCATTTTGAAATGGACTGACTCAAATAGAGTGAAATTTTAAACGAAGCAATGAAATGAAAGAACAAAATCGTTTCAGAAAATGTTGAAATAATTGAATTTCTACTCGGAAGCCCAAAAATCAAGAGAGCAAGGTGAATTGAGCTAAGTAAATTGCTCAAAAAGCTTTCAATAAACAGAAGACACATGAAAATGAATGACTGCAAAGGGTTAATAAGAAAAACGGCAACCTACGAAGAAAATTTAAAGCGAAAATTTTGGTAAAAAGTTTTAAATTATCTTTTTTTGATTTTAAATGGAACAGAAGTATAATTAGACTTCTTTTTAAATAGGTTCAACAAAAAAGCTTAGAAACAAACTTTTTTTGGAAATGTTTATCATTGATAAATCATTTTGATAGTTACTTTTTACTTCGCTTGAATGAAATGTTAAAATAGATTGTCTTACTCGAACAGCCCAACGTGATACTTTTCAACTAGAATCTTCCATCTATATCGATGCAATATATTTTTGTGTTATTCAAGTTATCTCGAAAAAATCGATTGAAATTAGTAAGAAGCAGTTGTTGTCGGCTAAATATCAAAAATTACTTGCATAAGTCTCGAAATCCTCACTGTAATGATCGAAAGATTTTTTAACAAAAAAAATTTTTGTAAATAATGAAAAAGACAACCTCTGAAAACTTAAAAGTGATGAAAGATGTAAATATTAATGAATGTCACCGTCCGATTAAACTGCTTTTCAAATTTCACAAAACAGTCTGACAGACAGTTGTCTGCATAAAAGGCTTCAAGAATGTTCCGTCTGTAGCGTCGCGGTCCTTTTCTTTACTACGAGATGTACTTCCTCGTAAGTGTAACGAAATTTATTGCTTAACGTACGAAATGGAATTCACCGTTGTCAATCACGAACAAATCTGCCCTCTCACTTAAATGGTCTTTCGAGTAATGTCATAGAGAATTAACGAATCTCGAAGAGATGTTCCTCATTTCATGAACCTTTTTTAAAATTCGAAAATTCATTTTCCGCCTGTAAAACATTTTGTGTAACAGTATTTTCCTTGATTTAGTTCTGCAGTAACTTCAGGAATCAATTTAATATGTTTTGAAATGCACACAAAATCCAACTGAAATGGGAAAACACATCTCTGCCGGAAAGACTTCCACAACATTTTCTGAAGACAGCTTCATATATTTAAATGCCTGCTAGAATGCTATTTGCTTGAGCCTAAATTAATACGTGTGGATGGCAATGTGTGTTTGACGAAGCATATTTCAGCCTCAAATTCCATGTCTTGCAACGAAATTGCTTAATAATTGCAATGATTCATTGGAAATGGAAAGTGTGCAAAGCAGGTGTAATCAAACTGTAATGCATGTCGCCTGTCATTTGCAGCAATTAAGAGAAGAACAATCCGTTCTATTAAATTCCTTCAATCTATTAGCTCCCAAGGATCGGTAATTTTATGCACAATTTTCAAGAGCTAAAATGTGAGGAAATATAAAATGTGCATGGTCTATTCTAATAAATCCAATCGTAAATCCAATCTTTCAGACTTCATAATTTCAAATTGCAAACAATAACAACAACTCAAGGAGAAGCAAACAGAAACGAACCTCTAAGATATATTATGATGAATGATTCACTGTCACCAAAGTAAGGAATGTATTGGTTGGTATCCGCTCTCTTCCAGTCATTTGACCTGAAATTAACCAATAATAATTGCGATTCATCGAATTATATTCATCTGTTACATTTACTAATTACCGTTGGCCAAAGTGCTAAGCTTGAAAAGGTAATGGGTGTAAAGCCATTGAAGGTGTTTGCACGGTCCCCGTGCTTTTTATGTCATTATTTAGTGTGGGAAAATTTTCTCAAGAACTGACTAAAAACTAGAAAAAAGAAATATGCAAGGCAACAAATAGCAATTTGCTGCAAAATATCTTATTGAAAGGTCAATATTGAAAGTGAATACGTGGGGTCAAGAGGCCATCTTTATTGAAAGTTTTGGAGAAGATGTTAGATAAATGGAAAAGTTTAACGCATGGAAAGGAAAGGATAAAACTGAAAGCCGAAAAGTAGCAAGTGAACGTGAACGAAGCTGGTTTTTTCAGAATAAATGCGAATAATTTTTTGTGAGTTGAAAATCAAGTTTAAAAGGTTTTCCGTTTTTCGTCTTTTTCCTTTGAATTTTTGGGTGGAAAGAGAACAGAGAATGTGTAAGAGAGGATAGAGTTGTATACAAACTGAAGCGATCCACTCACAGCGCACCTCGTTTCTTGAGCATTGCTTAAAGGCTTTCCTTGGAAATTTTAAAAGTTGCCGATTTTTAGTACCAAACAAGGACATTCCTTTTCTTTTCTGAGAATCACTTGTCCATCAGCAGAAAATGCCATTTTCGAGCTTTATGTTAAGATTGAAAGTAATGAATTATGAGTTTTGCAAAGGTACTGCAAAAAATCAGTGCTAATTTGAGGTGAATATTCTAGCACTTTGCTAATCGAGCAAAATCTCTAAGCTGATGAATTGGTAATTCATAGCTTTATCCAAGTAGTGGTCTTCCTTAATTTTTTAGTCCTAAGAAATTGAATTCACTTCAAATAGCAAATATAAGTTTTATTTTGGTGTCATCTTGAGCTCAGACTTGGAACTGTTCTGTTGTAGTGAATTTCAGTTGATAAGGGTGACGATGCACAGAAGTAAAAAGCACTGAACTGCTTGATCGTTCACTCGAACAACTGTGTCTTCCACCTGCAAAATGTCATTCTCTTTTGTAACTATTATTTCTTAACCAAAATTTGAAATTCTTTTAAAAAATCTGTCAGTTATACATTTAACTTATTGGAATTAACATCCAACTTAGTAGAAATGTTGCTTATTCTGTCAGAATAAAAGTGAACGGTTCATTGCATCAATAAAGTGTCACCACTTGTCGTTAGAAAAAGGCGTCAAATCTAAAATGAAACTTCAAATAGAAAACAGTATTGCGTCGAACGAATTGCAACACTATAAGCGACAGGAAAAATTAGCTGAAAAGTTACTTTTGCTGAAAAGGACATTTCCTTCGAAAATTCTTTTTAAAGTTTTGCAAAGGAAAATGGCCAAATTTTTTGAATGAAATAATGATTGGTTTAGAACGATATTGCAATATTTTATTGGAAGCAGAATCTTTATTTGTTCAGTAACTATTAAACTTGCAAAGCATTCAAAGGAATCTTTGACACAAACTAATGTGAAAATTTTTGAAAATTTTAAAGAAAAGTTTTCAAGTATCTATTATTGCTGTTCAAATTTATAGAAATTCAAAATTGTCCAGTTGAATCTCCACACTTGCAAAAAATTCAAAGCAGAAATGTTTTAGAAACTTTGATAATAAATACTTTAGAGATGATGGAAACTGGAGATGGTCAAGATCATTTACAGTAACTGAATGAAATAATTTTCATCCAATTAAGAATAAATCAGTTCGGATTTATTCGCGGGTTCAATAAATTGAATTAAGAATTATATACGACGAAATAACAAGGCTTGGCTTGTCTAGAAGTAATGACGAAGGAGGAAAAGTAGAACATTCATATTTATTTCAAAAAAAGGCCTGTGGTATTTCAAATAAGGATCTCTCGTTTTTGCAAAAAAGCCAATGAGCAAACAAGCATATAATAGTCATCTATACATATATTTTCATAAGAGAAAAAGAGACACAAAGAAAAATTTATTTTTTGAAAAGAAAATTGGTAATTTAATTGAAATGAAGCCATTTGGGATCCAACCGAAAACGTCGTGTGATTATAAAGTGTGTGTCTATAAGGCATGTAAGTATGTCCCATCCCATCTGTGTCGGTGAGACACTTCTAAATTTACTTCACAGCAACGGTAGCCATCTCGTGAAAGAAAGCATTCCAGTTAATTAATTGTATAAATCCCGCTTTGGGGATACAGGCTAACTGACTGTACTCAGTGATTAGATCCTGAACAGGTGTGGATTCATTCCTGAGAGAACAATTCTATCCTTTCATCCTAATGATTTCTGACAAAAGTTCCTCAGGTGAATTTAGCATTGAAGCTCGAGAAAGTTGGGTGAATAAATTCGAAATTGATGAATTTTTCTATCATCAAATCCTAGTTAATGAAAATCCCTAAAAATAGCTCTTTTTCTATTTGCCATTAATTTTATCTTTGCTTACAAAATTTTGCAGCATGACGCCAATGACTGAATGAATAGTTGTGAAAGTTAAATTTAAAAGTAATTTGCAACAAAATCTTCAAAAAAAAGGGGAAGAAGAACTGGAGAAACTGTTATTTCAGGCAAATAAAAATATTTCAGCAAAAAGAATAGTCGAATTTGGTAAATTTTAGGTGGAAAATTAATTGGAATGAGGGAGGAAGAATGAAGATGAGTTGCTAACTGTTTGCTATGTTAAAGCACTTTCGCTTTACTTCAAAAACGCCGTGCTTATTTTAGTTGTCAATTAATAGAAAAGGAAAAATAGTTTTTCAAGTGCACGCAAGGATGTCCTAGTTTTTAATTCTTCAAAGTTCCAGTTGAGAAATTTCTTATAAAATGATCAGCTTTGAATGAAATATTTCGAAAAAAATGACGACAACTTGTGTCAAATGTCACATCATTCTAAGGTGACATTTTTCACTGCAACAACAGATGATGATGGTGGTGATGGTCTTTTTTGCTCTGTGCAATAACATAATACTATCATTTCATTGAATGTCAAAATTATAATTTTCACTTTTTAAATTGTTTCGTTTAAATATAAAAATGTATATGACCTTTTTCAAAAAAAAAAATATAAAATACTTCACCGCAATTGAAATAACAAGTGGTTCAAAGAGAAATTTCATTGTCCCTATCTGATACTTTTCACTTTCTGCGTGCCATGAAATGAATGTGAATTTTCACTGAAAACTTCAAAACATCCCTATGATTCATCTCGAAATGCCTTCTCATGGTTCAAGCATTTCAGGAAACCACAAGAGTTGCCTTATCAAACAGAGTGGCTGATCATATGACGGATTAGACAGGCCATTTCCATTGTGGAATGCAGAAATTTCGACTTATGCGAATCGCAAAAATATGCGCACAAAATTTTGCAAACGATGCTTATC
Source organism: Madathamugadia hiepei (assembly GCA_013365335.1). Classification (NCBI taxonomy): domain Eukaryota; kingdom Metazoa; phylum Nematoda; class Chromadorea; order Rhabditida; family Onchocercidae; genus Madathamugadia; species Madathamugadia hiepei. The sequence continues at coordinate 79,103 of JABVXS010000014.1, forward strand.
TTTGCAGGAACAAGCTTGCAGAACGATGAAATGTGATTGATGTTTAGTGGTATATGAACACTAACTTACAAGGGAGAAATGATTGTGAACAATCAGTAATGAACGGAAGCAGTGCTGATAACCAACCAACAACTTTCCAGAAAGTGGTATAATGGAGTTCATTGGTACTTTATTAATAAATGGCACATATTGCAATCTTTCTCTCTCTCTCTCTCTATTCACCATTACTCTTTCTGTAGCTTTTCTTTATGAAAGTAATTTCTCGGTTTTATTGAGATTCAAGCGATTTTCAAAAATGCTTCGAAAATAATCATTTTAAATTGATGGAATAATGTAATTAACAATTGGTATGTTCGCCAGAAGATTTAAAATGCTACATTTAAGGAGCAAAAAGTTGATGCTTGAAAATTAATCATTATAAACAGCTTTATGAGGTTTGGACAGATAACAGCACAGATAATGCTTATAATTAATAAAATCCAGATGGGTCTAAGAAATAATTTGCCGCATCAGAAAGACAAACTTTGAATGTTGAAATTTTTGAAAGTTCTTAAACTTTCAAAAATTTCTGCCTGCACACCAAATGTTTACTTTTTTCTATATATTGGGCCTGTCCAAACGATTATTGTTTGAAAAAAATATCTGAGAAGGTTTCTGATGACTGCATAGCTTAAAGAATTCAAAACAAAAATTTTAAACTTTTTCTGCATATTTTCTAAAAAGTTTTACTTCACATCCATTAAGCATAACACGCATAGAAGAGGAGTTGAAAGCGACAAAATATATTTTCAAAAAGCTTTGAAAGCATTTTCCAATTTCAAAGATAGCAATTGAAATATTATTCGATTTGTAAGTGCATGCTTTCAAGCAAATTAAAATTACGAATCTAAAAATCCCCAAATTTCAAAAAAAAAAAATGAAACTTGGCCGAGAAAAATTTTTTGGCGTTGAAATGAAATAAAAAGTAAATTGATCAGACTGTTTTGCTTTTTCAATGTAATTCCTCTTTGGAGAACCGAGTTTTGCCAATTTGGCAATTACTAATTTGCTTAAATCAAATGCTGCACTGACTGAGTGAACACTGAAATTAATGGAAATTGCAATTTCAGGATTAAAAAAAATTAGTAATTCTGAAGCAGTAATAGTGCATGGCAATGTTTTGATAGTTAAATTTGCTACAGTAATACATTGAAATCATTTGAATCTTTCTGAATTTACCGAACAGCCACTGCCAAGTGAAAGATAAAATAAAGAACAAATTTGTTCATTTCTGAACGGTCCGCAACCTTTCACCTTTTGCGTTCTAATATAATCGTCTGATCGCAACGTTTTTAAAAGAATTGTTAAATTGAGTATGACCTATGACCGGGAGTAAGCAATAATTAGATGCAATAATAGATTACTGAAACAATAAGCAATAATAAAGAATAGGGCAACAAAGAGAGCAATTATTACTCCAACTCTAAGTAATTCGAAACTGTCTTTAAGAATGAAATTCATTGCAAAACTCCACCCTTATTCTTGCCTGCAGCTTTCAAATCCAAAAGCAGTTTACTAATTCCTGCTTGCAAATCACAACCATCAATGATGCTGCTATAGCACATAAGCAAAATACTATGTTTCCAGTTCATTTTCACTCGTTCTCTCAAAACTCATTAATGAAACTATTCAGCTCATTCAGAGGTCGTAGTTATTGAATACAAAAAGAGTATCTGTTTATACAAATACAATTCAGGTAAACACCTGGTGATCGTTTCATCTGAAGTTTCTCAATAAATCTTCATATTCCATTCAATAATTTGATAATTTCATGGGAATTTATTGAATACCGAAAATGGTAAATGATTATCGCGATTTCACAGCACTAATAATAATAATAATAATAATAATAATAATGGTAATTTGAGTTTCGATAGAAAAAGGGAAGAAGTGATGGAAAATGAAGTAATCTCGAAAATGTAGAAGAGAATGATTTTCAGCTTTTATTTGATGAATTTTAAGCTTTTTTCAACCAACCTCAAATGGCTAGAAAATAATGAAATGAAAATTTATTTGAGACAATGAAATCTTCAAAAAATGAAAATTTCAATAAATTACTAAATTTATTCATTAATTATATGATTAGCAAGTGGATGGTGAAGATTAATGCGAAGATCAGATTGCTAGCAGAAAATGGTTGGCTCTGAATAAATGTCCGAAGATTTTAGTGTGAACTGAGACAAAAAGTATTCTTAATATTGAACTGGTGGGTGAACAATGAAAATGACCGAGTAGGACTACGCAGCACACTTTGTCACTGCGCTCCAACATAGCAACAGCAAATTTCAATTTTAAAATGAAAAGCTTTTCATTTGCAAAACAAACTTTTTTCGAGCAATAATTCTAAAATTGTAAAATAAATTTTTCTCAAAGTTCACAAAATAATTTTTCTCAGAAATTGACTGGCAGGATATCAGTAAGAGTAGCAAAAGTTAATTGAACTTCTTTTAAAGGAAAAATATACAAAGTAATTAGTTCCACTATTAATTGACGCAAAAACTGACGAGCGGTACCGTTGAAATCTATCGAGAATTTCGCTGCCTTCCATTTCACTACATACAGTCATTTCGATAATTTCAATAATTCAAGATGACCAATATTAAAAGAAATTTTCAAATTAAAAAAGGAAATGGAGCCAAAGGATGTATATCTTGGTCAAAATTTTCGTTGTTATCTGAGAAATTGGCTAATATAAATTCTATAAACAGTTCATTGATTTCAATAAATTTATAATTTAGATTAAGAATGTTTCGAAATAAATTTTTATTTCAACCTCGGCTCTTTGCTCTCATCCTCAATACTACTAACACTGTTGCCTTTCACAATAACATGGAATATGCAAGCAATGCAGGCGAATGTCAAAGAAAAAAACTTTAAAATTTAAAAACACAAACAGTCAGTGGCGCAAATTGTTGTTAAATGGTTGAAGTTGAATGAAAATAAACGTCAACTGGTTGGAAGTGGAAAAAGACGAAAGAGGCGACACAGTGTGCAACGGAAAGCAGAAAAAAGCAATTGAAATCGGGTAGTAAAAAGATAGAATTAATTTAAAAATTTTTCGAAAAAACCGAAGGCTATGTAAAGGGCGAGAGAACTAGTAAGAGACAGAGAGGGACGTTGAGATTGTTAAGAAAAAACGATTCTAAATTGAAATTTGTTTATCGAAAAATTTACTCAAAAAGCATTTAGTTGTGAAACACTCGCTCCCACATCACTTGCCTCTAAAAAATTTTTAGAATTTGGAAATTGAAAGAGTCAAAAGGAAAAAGTGTCCCATTGTCAATAATGAAAGTGTTGAAAAGTAAACTTACAAAATCAATGTGATTAATGTAAATTGCAGAATTTCTTGAATACACAAATCCTTTCAATTTATACTTTTTTTTGTTTGTTTGTTCAGTAATTTCTTAACATATAAGGATAAATATGATACTTTGTCAATGAATGACAATTCTATATTTCAATGATTCATTTTGGATCAGTTTTATACTTACAAGTTCAACTTAACTTGTTAAAATAACTAAGTTATAATTAATATGAAGTAAAGACAATTCGAAGGGCGGGAATCGTGCTTACACATATGCGTGATGAATTCACAAAAGCCTCAACTTCTCGGTTGAAATTTTAAAATTTTATACGTCTCTCAGTCACATGTGATGGCAAATTAACAGAAGAAAGGAAATTAAGAAGGAACGAGAGTGAGAGAAGAGAAGTGATGTGGCAGATGAAGAGTTAAATGAAAAAAAAAGAATTAGCTAATGAAATAAATTGGGAAGCAAAGGATATGATAGGAGTAGTAAGGATAAAGAAAGACATAGACGGGAGGATGATTGCGCACATATTCATAGATATAAGCTATATTTGAGCTTGTGACAACGAAATTGGAAAATGCATTTTAATAGCTTTTTTGAAACGATGCAAATTCATCGATTTTCAACAAACGCACCAACAAACCCTCACAGACATTCATTTTAAAAGTGAGCAAATCCCTTCAAGTCATTCACGTACACATATTAACACACACTTATCTATACCGACACACACCTGCACACGTGTGCGTAAAAATACTCTTCGCGCTGCATGAAGTGAACATTTACACTGACCAATCATACGATGAAAACAGAACGATCGAGATTGTTTGCTTCACTATCGAGATTGTTTGCTTCATAATCAGCAGTTGACGAAAATTTGAGAAAAGTTAAAATGAAAAAATTAACGCTTTTTTATATTTATTCTCTTTTCTTTTTATTTTCCACTCCAGAATTTACAAACTTTTTAATAATAATTGATGAAAAATTGAATTGTGTCAGACCAAGTCAAATTCTTTATTACTTTATTTGGTCGGAAATTAGAATGCAAAGAGGCAAAATGGAAAATTGAAAGCAAACAAAAATGAAAGAAAATATAATTTGGAACAAAATTAATATGAAATTACTTACTGCAAGATTATGCGGAGCTTTGAAGATTAATGATAATTATATTATTTCTTAATTTGTTCATAAGTGAGCACATTTTTTTTCTTCAAACATATAAAGTTCTGTATTGTTTGCTCATGAACAGTAATTAACCATCTAAGACACACAGATATCACCTTACTCTTCCTTTCATCAACTTATGTTTCCGTTGGCAATTAATCATTTCTACTTTTAATAATTTCATCCAGCGACTTTCTACCTCTTTTTTTCCATCTCTTTGTTCACTATTTAACACATCTAACTCTCTCTTTCGCTCTCTCTGTTACTTTTAATTACCGTTTACTGCTTGGTCTATTATCCGTAATAACTAATTGAAATTCTCATTTAATATTCAATCATAAATAGAAAATAAATAATTGAATATCAACAGGTTGCAGATTAAATGAGTTCTGAACAACCTAAGCCAAAACATCGTCATAGTTCTAGCTGTGAGTTTAAAAAATATCCTCAAGTTTAAGCTTACAAAGGAAACAGTAATTCTTTGGTCAGATTTAGACTGCAAACATATATCTGTCTATGTAGAGACATGCCTCTGTCAAAGCTCAAATTGCTTTTGTGCTTTCCTGAGTAAACAAGGATATCGATGTTAAATGGCTTCATTGCAATGAGAAGAAGCAAACTTAAACGAAATTTCATAATTAGCTTGTGGATGAAAGGAAGGTCAGGTTTGTTGAAAATTCAATGAAAATAGCTTGAAACTCACACACTACAATTAGCTTGTTCCCAGTCTTCTACTTCAGCAAAGCATAGATATTTCCACGCTTATACAAACAGATATTCACACACATTTGCACGTGAATCTATTTGTTTGAATTTTAATTTTGCAGTTCCATCTCGTTTTTTACTTTCAATCCAATAATTAATTTATTGAAAATGTCTTCAGCCGCAACGCGATTGCAGCCTGTAGCTATTTTAAAACGTAGTGAGATGGGAAGTGCTGGTTGTTAGTTGCAATTAATTAACTTATAATTTACATTCATTTCGCTTCGTCTACTTATCCCTTACTAAGTCTTTCGAAATTTAAGGAAATTTATCTCTCAAAACGACAGAAAGTTTCAATAATATTTTCGCAAGCCTATTGCAAATCAATAAAAATGCAAGAGTTTTAGCAAATGCATGATTTACCTTTGCAAACTGTAGCTCATCCCTTAATTGTTGCCTTTCGAACAATCAGTAACCTTATTGCCTCCCTTTGGTACAGCCATCACTCAGCCTCGCCTAAATAATCGATCAGTCTAATAATCTGCGATCTAAACAATTAAGTTTCTTTTTGATCCTATCCCTTGCGATAAAGCACCCAAATGCGATTTTGTCATTATCAAACCAATCACCAAAATTTGTTCATTTAAGGAAATTTAATTTAATTTGAACAAGGGTCATTAACTTATTAACACTTTTGCTATGCCAAAATGAATGGCAGGAGTGAGGGAAAGTCATGAACTCATTGTAATTTTCTCACCATTTTAAAAGAGTAAATTAATTAGTCAGTAAATAGGAAACAAGCATTACCAAGAAGAAGAATTCACTTGAAGCTCTAAATAAGCCAAAGGCTACTTCAGATTTTTGTTCGTAGCAGCGACCAAAAAGTTAAAAAGCGATGTTTCCAAGGTATTACTTTCAAAGGAAACAGCACATGCTTATTTTCCAGTCATTGCATTACCGACCTCGACGTCTTCCTACTTCAGTTTCCGCGTTCCACCAGTTGAAAATCTTTGTTGAAGTAAAAGGAAAAGAAGAAAGTCGGAATCAGTCTTGCTGATGGATTAATACACTATCAGTGATAATGGAACCAAAGCCTAAGCAATGGAAGCAATCATTTTGCCAGTATTTGTGTAACGCTTATCAATCATGGAAAAATGAATTGGAATAAAAAAGCGATGACATAAATTTGAATTTCAATGCATTCGTTTGCTTGACGAATAGGGAAATCATTCATTTCTGCCAATCAACTTTGACAGTTTCAGCTCATATCGTCCATTTAATTATGATTGATGTAATCTCGTCATTTTCAAATTTAAATGTTTCCATTGGTAATTTGAAATTGAAATGGTCAGTGCAAGTACCTGCCAGTAAATGAGAGCATAGTTTACTTCATTTAAATAGTTCATCAAGGCCTCCCAATCAGTGGATAATGGGTTAACCTGTGGTTTCTAAATAATGGCTCAAATTATTGCACAGAAATTCATTACCGATTCTCTTTTGCATATTGACGCACTGATCGCGTTTTTATTTAAAATCAAACTATCAGAAATTTCAGACTTATTTTCCTAAAATCCGTAATTTCGATATTCTTCATGCATTTGAGTGTATTGTGGTTGTTTGTTGCAAGGAAGTCAAAATATTTCAAAAATTTTTACACAGTGAAAATTAAATTACATTTAAATTCACTTAAAATGAAAGTGCTAAACGATGCGTTGAAAATTTCTGAAAGTTCAGACTCTAAAAAAAATTTTTTTTGCTAATATTTTGATGGCCTAAATTTCTCGCAGGTTCACTGCAAAGTATTTAAAAGATGAAATGCATTTTTTCGTTGCAAATTCACTAATAAATTCGATATAAAAAGTTCTGAATCATCGAATTTTAAACAGCAAAAAATATATTAATGTAATCACAGTTACTTTGAAGGTTTACTATTGCAGCGCATATCACTTTGTATGTATTTTGCAGGGATACAATGATCAATCGAGCGTAAAATTCAAGAAGTGAAATTAAATGGAATTTGGTGAAGTAAACATTGAATGGGAATGACTCGGAAATCATGATGTATGCAAAAATACCTGCAATTTCTAGCCCAGAACTTAAAGTATAAACCATTTTGACCTGTGGAGATATAATTTTCAAATGAAAATTAATAACAATGAAGTTATTCCGAACCTTTATACAAAGATTCGGAAAATCGTTTTAGTGCCTCAATAAAGCTAAACTGATTTCTGTAATTTGGCAGTGTCAGAACAAATATCAGATAATCAACGTGCTCTTTAATTTAGAAATAGTTTTCCATGTCCTTTATGTTCACTCCGCCAAGTTTCTTAATGGTCAATAACAATGAATAAATCAATCATTTACACTTGCGACCTGAAAATTCTGTCGAACAGTGGAATGTTATTTTGTTGATGGCAATTTTAGAAGTAAGAGAATTTGGAAAAATGAAATTTTGATATGGTTTAAGTGAGGGAGTAGTAAAATTCAAATTTATTGCTCTCTGAACTTTACTGAAAGGTTGTTCAGACATTTCCACAGAATGTCGTGGAGATAAACACTCTTAACAATAAGTGAGGATAAAACTACTGTTAGTTGATAATGTTACTTACTCTTAATGAGTTTCTTGTTTGAGCGGATGCATGTACAATTCTTAATTAGCAATCTCATTTGCAGTTGCAGGTGAGAAATGGAATTTATAAGTGAAATGATTTCAAAATTGTCCAAGTTGTACACGAATGAATACAATATTTCCATCTTTAAAAATGATAATGGAAAACTTATTAGTTGCACATAACTACACTTGATATGCAACCTTACTCCAGTCATTAATTAACGCCTAGCAATCACAGCCTGCTATATGTCAACAATAATTCATCCTTGTCTTGCCATGTCCGAGAATGAACGTAGAAGTGAAAATTTTGTTTGTTAAAACATACCAATGCTGCGGCAATCTTTAAGGATAATATTATTGTCATTATTACTGCTTATCCAACCATTCGAAACTTCAAATAACATCCAACACTGAGATAATCCTAAATAAAGATTTACTTACAAACAAAACAATAATAAAGATTGTTGAAAGTGGGGAAGACAATGGAATAAGAAGTCAGAAGGAAACGAAATGAAGAAAGCGAGACGGATCCACTCACGTTAAGGTCAGTATAAGTTTAGTTCAGAGTCAACATATCGCTTTATATAAGCGGAATCAGGATACTGGAATTGCTTTGCGCATTAGCTATTGAAATAATTCTGAATTTGAATTTAATAATACAGCTTTTAATTTCTCCATCAACTTCTCTAGAGGCTCGTTTTATTGATTTATGAAATTTATGCTGGTAATGATTGCAAGAGGTCATCAAGCATTTTCAACTACGACTTCATGTTTCGTGTTGAAGAAGTTTTTCAAATGCATTGAGTATCAAAAAATATTGTAGAGTGTTTTAGGCAGCTGATTTCCAGGTCATCTTGTTTCAAGCAAGATCATCGCAAACAACTAAGTTTCTTTCCGGCGATTAATTACAGGTAAATTTCCTTTTCAATCAATTCCGATCAACTATGCTGCCCCCATAGAACTGTGAATGCCTATTTCTTATTTCACAAGTCAGTTTTTATGCGAACAATTTATTTGAAGTGATAAAAGACATAGTATGACTCACCGTTTATTACACTCCCTCAACCACCTCTCTCAAAAATCTTCCTTTCTAACTCATCTGTCTCACTAGTCCACTGAAAAGGATTGTTTGGATATAGTAAACTACCGCCTTATCATCCGTTATCATCTATGATCCTTTCCTTCATTAGATAAATCCGTCTCAATTAAAAACTTCTCATAAGTCAGTTTTTTCAATAAAACTTGCCTTTCGTTGAAAAACTTCATGTTATTCCAGTTTTCACTAAAATCACTGACAAATGATTAAAAGCCATCTTCCATGATTATTTTTTATCCTTTTATCATTTTTAAAGTTTAATTTATTCGCATTCTCTCTCTCTCTCTCTTGAAAATGCAATTATTACCATCACTTTCTTTCTCTCTCTCTTGAAAGTGCAGTTATTACCATCACTTTCTTTCTATCTCCATATTTGAAAATGAGATCATTTCTGATATTTTCTGCTGTACTCTCCCACAAGATATACGAATAATCATTAACAATGGCTTCAACTTTGTTTTATCAGGAGTAATCATATTCGTAACCTTCCGATTCCTTGCTATCATTTTTCTTTTGACAGCTGCAATCAGATTCTGAGATCAAATGTCAAAAGAAAAAGTTTCCATGATTTTCATCATCTCTCTGCAACTTGTTACTCTGTTCATTCTTTCTTCTCGCTAACTTTTCCTTTCTTCTATCTGTTCTTATTCAGTTTTATCACTGAAATTAATTTATCAACCATGATTCTATGGGTTATCTTTCTGTCTTGCACAGTACCAATTAATCAGCCTTAGTTCGGAGTAAGCTGAAATTCCAGACAACAGTTGTGAACAATTTTCTCTACTGCATGGCAACATTTCACTGTTTTTCCTTTTCTTTCTCTGTATGACATAGATTTCAACGGATTCAAACCTCAGTATTAAAAATCTCCATTTTCAACATTCTCCATATTGCCTACCTATATTGTCTTTTTTAAAAAAAGCAAAAATCAAAGTGGAAGTTCGTCATTAATACGTTTAACGTTGAAAAATAAAATTTTTTTTTGATAAAACCAGGATCTTGATTACCTGACTGAATTGTTTTTAACAAAAATTGAGGGTTAAGGATTTGCATGACTTTAGCATGTGACTATTGTCTTAGCATGTGACTATTGTCTTAGCATGTGACTATTGTCTTAGCATGTGACTATTGTCTTAGCATGTGACTATCGTCTTAGCATGTGACTATTGTCTTAGCATGTGACTATTGTCTTAGCATGTGACTATCGTCTTAGCATGTGACTATCGTCTTAGCATGTGACTATTGCCTTAGCATGTGACTATTGTTTATGCATGTGACTATTATCTTAGCATGTGACTATTGTTTTGGCATCGTCAGGTATGTCTGAGTAGGTGGCTACGTAGTCTTGACTCTTGATATTAATGATCAAAATTATGAAATCATCAGAAAAGACGATTTGATTGATTTATTTTCTGATCAGTATTGTGAATTGCGGGAATTTTTGTTTTTCAATGAATTTACATCAAAATGAAAAACATTTACTTTTGAAGTTATCATGTTTTTGAAGTTACGTTCAATTATCCGCCCTGAGGTTAATCTTTACTTCGTTCCCAATTTTCGAATTTTCTTTTTGTTTCGAAAAAGTCAAAAACTTTTGATATAATGGAGTAACAGTCTGACTAAAAGTTATTGCACCAATTATTGTGCTAATGATGTACTCTGGACAACTTTGACAGCAAGAAGCTAAAAAGTGTGATGAGATACTCTTAATTAAGCACAGGTAACCAGAAATTCAGGTTCCACTTCATAGTATCTGCAAGAAATGAAAATCATTCGAAGTACAAAATTTTAAGTTCAGTTAAAATTACTGTTTGATTCATAATTTAGATGGAAAAAGTTAAAATCTTACAATGAGCTGTGTTATGTCTCTTCAATATCCAAACCAGGAAGATGAAAAGGTCTTTGTAATAGTAATATCAAGGAAGGTGTATCATCAAAAGTGAAGTGAAAATAATGCCGAGAACTTTGAACTTTGACATTCGAACGGAGTACAGTTGGTAACAAATTTGCAAATCCATTCTATTCATGCTGAAGCCGTGCTCAATGTACAATATAGTCCACAAGATTTTGCGATATGTTACTTGTGAATAAATTTATATCTAAGCGCTTTTGTTCTTAGGCACCGGTTGTTTTTCTTGCAACTTTTTGGATATTGAAGAGACATAACACAGCTCATTGTAAGCGCGTTAATTACGAAATATGCAAATGTGAATTTCAAATTTTAGTTGTTCACTGGGTTGGATATAATGTCCTTCGTGCATCTGAATCCAAGAATTTCGAGCTTGTAGTACACGATAACCTAAATATGAACTTGAAGTAGGTGATGTAATGAGAGAAAAATAGACAGAGACTGTTTACTTTTAGAGTGACACTTGTTCAGTGATTTCTCTCATTTCAAGTTCAGTTTAATCCAACATGTTATGTTGGGAAAAGATCGATAAAACTAAAGAGGTTGAAACGACAAATTAAAGTTAAAATGGTTGATAGTTGGCAAAATTCTTTTTCTGCGTGGGAAGAGGTCAAATTATCAAATAATAAATTAGAAATGCGAAGGGAGCGAGTAGAAAGGTATAGGATAGGTTGAATGTGAACGAGTCGGATAACGGCAGTTTTCTTACGTCAAGTAGTACTCCGAAATGTTTTGTTGAGACGGTCTTTCGCGAAGTTAAGATGCGTTTTATTCCATAAAACGGATGAAAAACTTTTCATCAAAAAACCCCCAAGTTCCCTTTGTTTTCTAAGAAATATTTTTTCAAAAAATTTTTGAAAAAGCTGGCAATTTAATTAATGATTAATTGACGCAAATTCTGTAATGGTTGTTGAGCAAGTTCACTAGCAGCAGCGAGGAAGGATAAAATTAAAAAGTGGCGTTTTTCAATTGATAATAAATTAAACAATGGGACATAGGTAGTGTGTAGAATCAAAGGCAATTTTTTCATATAACTTATGTCGAACTTTTTAATTGAAAAGAAAACTTCAAAAAGTTCTTCAAGAAAATTACAATTCAATGGAAGCTTGGAAAAACCTCGCAGAGAATAATTTTCTGAAATGCTTAAAAGAGAATTTCAGCTGGAAACGCTTTACTCTTGCCACAAACAAGTTACATTCGTTCGAGCCAAATTTCAAAAATAAATAAAGAAGATGAGTCCACTTCTGTCAACATGGGTACAGCTAAACATGCCTGAAATATTTCTTTCGGACTTTCATCCATAACCAGAACAGTATGATCCCATCCCATCCCATCCCATCACACACACACACACACACACACACACATACACACATACACACATACAC